>SNQJ01S0009788.1:195934-210895 GCA_010110895.2 Picea sitchensis
TACTTATCCTTCATATGCCAACTATAAATGTTTGGCGATATTTTTGTAAAAATATTCAAATTTCTAAGGATTTTATATAGTTTTTATAAATTTTTGGCGATTTTTAAGGTAAAATAATTTTATCCTATAGAATTTGGGCGAATTATTTTTAAAATAGTGATTCTCGTTTTTGGAAAAACCATGGAAAATTAGCCCATTAGCGAAATTTAGCCCCTAAAATCATCCATGCTTCACATCATCAAGGAAAGATTGAAGGGTGAAGGCAAGAAAATAAAGCCCATCCAATATGGACCCTTCACTATTTTGGAGAAAATAGGTACCAATTATTTTCATCTACATCTTCCACCTTATATGCAGATTTACTCAGTTGTAAATGTAGAAAACTTGAAACTTTTTTAGCCTCCCATGATCATGGATCAGGGTGAGAAAGTTTCAATACCTTTAGTTGAAGAGTTTTCTATTGAGTACTTGGACGATTTGAAGGAATATATCATCCTAGACAGAAGGATGAGGACTTCACGTAGGGGTGATGTTGATTATCTTCGAGTGGGCTTAAATGGTACACATCGAAGCAAGGAAAAGTGGATTGAGAAGGACAAGGTGAGGGAACTCTTTCCTCACTTATCTTTTGATTTATGAAATCTATCTGTGGTCCAAAAATATCTCAGTGTGAAGGCGTGATCCAAAAAGGATCCAGAGAAGACTAAGGATAACTCAGAATTCCATGAAGCAACCTAGGAAGCTCAAAATGGCCCCAGCGGACAGAGAAAGGGAAAAAAATCAAAGTCCTAAAAACTCATTGAAATTGGAATCATCGCTAATACCACGTCATAATCTTTCCAACAACATAAACAGATCATCAAATGAAGTTATGGATCAAAAGATATTCGCAATCAAATTTTTGGTCAACCTATCCCCGTCAGTACGGATGAGTCAGCATTCGTACTGCTGACATCAACATTAGTATGGATGAAGTACTCATCCATACAGTGTACATGGAACATGCAGAGGGAGACACGTGTCATGATGATGTTATCATGCTGAAGTGGCAGCATCAGAGTCTGCCACATGTCACTCATTTTTGGACTTTTTCGGTCAAATCCGTGGACCAATGGGAAGGTTCCACTTGGCAGTCCGTACAACCACCCAACAGGTGACGTGGCAGGATGAAGTGGAAGGCTAGAATGGCAGAGGTGACGTGGATGTCTATGCAATGAGGTGACGAGGGAAAATGAATGATCACCATGTGGCTCAGTCATGGGCTACCGATAACCAAGGACGCCCAACAACCAAATTTTAAAAGGAGTAAAGGGTTGGTTGGCGCCAAACCCTATCTACCAAACTTGGAGTAATTTCCACCAAAAATGGTGGCATATATCAATTATCCACCATATTTAGTGATGTATCCCAACTATCTGCCACAGTTAGCAACATATCACAATAATCCACCATATCCGGTGATAAGGTTCTATGGAGTGGTAAAATGGGAGGCTCACGGGTTTGACCCCGGTACCTCCCCCAACAGCTATGCCTTAATATAAATCTGCCAACCAACTAGTGTAACGACTATGTTGGTATATCCACTCACCTTTATTACTTAAGAACTGAAGTTTTCCAGAGTTTGGGGGTTAGACCAGGGAGGCAGGTGACTGTACATATGACACAGAAATCGATAATTTTCCCATGAATTAATTGCAGGTGTAGGCACAGAAATCAAGAAAAAATTTCTTAAGGGCCTGAAAGTGCTAGAATAAGATCAAGGTGTGGAGGCAATCATTTTTTGGTAATTCGATTCCATGAATTCAATAGTGTTGTTTTGTTTTTCTGATATGATAAAATTTTATGCATCTTAACTCCAGAATGAGGTATACTTATGTATTTTTCCAAATTCTTTTTCTGAGTTAATAAAAAGGCCTACCCATTTGAGAGAAAGACATGGAGACATAGTCCACCAGGGAGGACCTTTGTTATCAAGTTTTTTTGTTTATATCTGATGCATATGTCTCTCCATTATTGAGTTATTCATTTTTTATGGTGCACTTCAATTTATGCTCATTTAATACAATTCTTTAATAAGTCACATCCATGAAAATACCCTAGATCACAATGTATGATAGGTAGCAACAAAGTCAGAGGCAATACTATATAATTATGTCCACTCAGATGTTTCATTCCCATAAGAGTTAAGAAATATGGTTATAGCCGCAATTAAGGACCAACAGAGGCATTATGTGACATGGTTGGTGTTTCCCTTCTTGTACTTGATGTTCAAGTGGAATTGTTGCGGGTACATGGACCACTTTTGATGGAAATCATTCTGTAACTTTTATTCTTTCTTCATGAATTGCGTAGCCATGTGATTAGTGTGGATGATCATTTCCTTCCTTAGAATGTAATGATTCCACTTTCGACATGCCTACACAATGGAGTACATCTCTTTTTTGTAGGTGGGGTATCTACAAACAACATCAAATAGTTTTTCAATGTGATAGGCCACTAGATGCCCATGTTGAATGAGGACTACATTGATAGCATAATATGAAGCATGTGTCTCAATCTCAAATTGTCGTTGCAGGTCTGGAAGAATAATGATTGCGCTGAGAAGAGGTGGAATTTAAAATACTCGAATGATTTCTATTGGGATGTTGTCCAAAAAAGCTTGGTATTTTCTCCACCCTTGGTCACATGGCTTAGGGCCCAAGTGATATGAGAGAATCCAAAAACAAATTTTCGGTAGAATTTGGTGAGGCCAAAGAATTGGTGAATCTTAGTCAGTGTCATTGAGGCCATCCAATCATGGATGAATTGGATCTTGGATAGATCCACATGCACACCCTACTAATCCATGATGTAGCCAGATTCTTTACATGCCGAAGGAGAACTTCTCCAAATTGGCATATAAATTGTGTTGTCGTAGGATGCCCAAGACCAGTTGAATGTACTCCAAATGTTTCTCCCGGTTTTTTCTAAAGATGGGGATGCCATCCAAATATATGACCAAAAAGGATTTTTAGAATGGATACAATATATCATCCATCATCCTCATGAATGTGTTCGGGAAATTAGTCAATTCTAAAGGCATGATGTTGGCCCTTGACCAAGTTTTGGAGAACCTTGGTCACATTTGACAATTTTTGGGACTTTGACAGGCTGGTCGAAGGCGGAGTTCAAGGCGAAGCAGAGATCATGGGATCTCGACCCCTTTTTAGGGAATATTTTTGTTTATGATTTAAGTAACGAGTATGGGGATGTTGACCCATGGGTTTACCCATGTTTAGGCCCTTTTGTAATGTATAAATAGAAAGCTAGGCGATGTAAGTAAGGGGGAGGTAGTGCTAAGTGTCATATTGTGTTGAGTGCAAGAAATGTAAGTAGTTTGATCTATGTGACTATGTTAGCTTTGTGCATATTGTGCGCATGAGAACTTGCAGAGCTATGTGCAAGTGACTGTAAAGAGGCTTTGTGTTGTGACCTGACTCAGTGAAGGAGGATCTGGCTAGGTGCACACAGATCTCCTGTCCTATATGGAGTGGGTTTTGATGCTCTGTGCATGTAAGGAGATTGACAAAAGATAGTAAAGAAGATGAAGAGTTGGTGGATGTAGCCCCATGCTGAGGGTGAACCACATGTTATGGTTTCTTTGCGTGATTGATGTGATTTACGCCTAGTTTTGTCATCTTTATGTATGTCGAATGCATCTAATACAATAGATTAATGCTTAGTGATGTGAATGAATGATAGATCCGATCTATTTCTATATGCTAAGTGCTTGGATGTGTTAGATCTTGTTGAGTAATGCGTTGTTTTGTAATTAGGGTTTCTCCTGCGATGTGACTACGGGTTAAATATTGATGAATGTTAACTGCTAAGTGCTTTGTTAAGTATTGTAATCACATATCTATGTCCCAGCTAGGCTGCAGACACTTGAGTCCTGCAACCCCCCCTTCTTCTACCTCGGGTGAGACTTCATCTGCTTTGCAGGTGTTGCCGAAAGGGCTGGTAGTTAGGGTTTTGTTGGTGCGTTGAACCCCGAGTCTTCCCCTATTCCAACAAATGGTTCCGTTGCCAGGACCTGAAACTGTGATTGTTGCGAACTGAAGAAAATAAATCTTTGTGTGTAGATATGTTGCTTTAGTGCCCAGTATTCTACTTGATTGCGAATCTCTATGCTAAGAAAGGAATCAGATCTGAAGAAAAGAGGTAATATCTTAAATCTTTGTGCTCTCAAAAAGGTAAGATAAGTGAAAATTTTTGTTTCGAAAGAATGGTTCTAGGTATGTCTAATAGATTTTGTCCTAGTCTGAAAACTAGGGCACAACTAGAAGAAATAAGATTTGATATGACTAGATATGATAAGAATAGTGAAAGATATGTTATTCCTATGCATAGAAAGAATGTTTGGACTAACAAATGGATGCAGGATCCTAGAAAGAAATTTTTGCAGGTTAGTTACTGTGATCCCAATGCACAGTATAGGAAAGGTTGGGGGTCATTTAAAAGAAAGAGAGGATTAAATCTTTGTTATATTTGCAGAAGACTAGGACATCTTGATAAGGAATGCCCTGGTAGAGGTCCTAGTTGTCTTTGATGTAAATCTATGGACCATGAAGTTTTGGATTTCCCTAGAATGATTTCTAAAGTTGAAAAGATGAATATGAGACGAGAAAACCATGATACAGGCCAAGAAACTAAGGATATGATAGAACCCCAGAAATAATCAGAGACTGTATTATTAAGGATGAAAGAAACCCTGAATGATCACAGAGATATCAACTTATAAGAGATCCTAAACGATAAGGAGCGCATAGAAACAAGAATATGAGACTTCAAAATAGATTGTGTTCTATATGAGGAAACACAGGTGAATATCATGACAGAAAGAACTTGGGAAATTTTAGGAAAGCCTACTATGGTTCCTTCATTCGGAGGAATAGGATTATTTAGAGGAAAGATGATAACCCTATGTGGAAGACTTACCTAGAAATCTATGAGTTCTCATGAAAATTCGACATATGAAGAATTTGAGGTCATTAAATTTGTTTAGAACAATGCCCCATTTTCTATTCTGCTAGGAAAAACCTGCATTGAGAAAGATTAGATACGAAGGAAACAAGAAGAAGAGGATCTAGAACAGAAAAAGCAAGAACTAAGGGATTTCATGGCTAGGAGACTAGTGCACTTACTGGAAGAACAAGAGGACTATTCGAAGATACTGAGGACCAGAGATCTGGACGTTGAAGTTGAAAGAACATAAGAAGACTTGAAACACTTGTCTGTACAAGAGAGTATAGCACCTATTCCAGAAAAAGAAGAAGTATTAATCTCATAACCCTTGAATGACTTGCAACAGTGCGAAGTTACTATACCAAGAGGAGATAAGAATAAAAATGAAAAGAGGAACCCAGTGACTCAATTCGCATGAAATAAATCCAGAAAGCTCAGTAAGAAGAAAGAAAAGTTAGAGAAGTTGCAGGAAGTTCTAGAGAGAACTTTGCAAAAGGGAGGTTTGCAACACTTGAACTTCGTTGGAATAGAAAAAAAAAAAATATTGGCACTTCACCAGGGCGAAGCAATATCACTGTTGGAGGCATCCCAACCATTATCCTTCTACTCCAGCCGCGCAGTATCTACTGCGCCCCCATCATTAGAAGGAACAGAGTTGGGAGACGAGCATGCCCAGCTATGATGAATAGTAGATTCTACTGAAGCTTGCCTTCATCGTGTTCAGAAGGAAAATGAGAAGGCCACAGAGGCCTTAAATTAAGCAAAAGAGGAAGCCATATAGAAACGTCAGGTTTTGCAACAGGAAAAAGAGGACATCCAAGACAAGTTTGTAGAGGATAGAGCGCAGATCTAGAAGGAGAAGGAAAATTCGCTCGCAGATCAGATTGGAGTTAAAGAAGCAGTCTCTAGAGCACTTCGCTCTGTGACGGGCTTAGAACAGATGGAAGAAGACCTAATGGAAATCCAATTAGGGAATTTTGTTAAATCCATTCAACAAATCCAATAGAGGGTAGCAAAACTCAAGTTACAAGAAGTGCCAAGCACTCCGCAGAAAGTAGAAGACCAGAGAGAAGAAACTACTCAGAGTGTAGTCCATAGAATCAAGGTATTGGCCTTAGAATCTAAACATCTCATCATTCGAAGTGCATAGACTTATGAGTGTCTTGTAGAGGATGTTGAACTAAGGACACTGGAGTCACAGCTTCAGGAGGCCAAGTAGCAAGAAACAACGGTGCAAGCGTAGTTGAAACCACTATCATTGGTCGAGAGGATGAAATGATCCCAGGAACAACACACGATTCAACAACAAGTCCATGTCATACAGAGTAAGGTCATGGAAGTGACTCAGCGAATCTAACTAGTGCAGGGTGCAACTTGCATACGTTTTGAGGAGATTGAAGGATGAGGTGCAGAACTGGAACAAGTGGTCACCATAGTGGAACAACGCTTGGAAGGACCTATGAAGGAAAATGTTATACAAGAGTTCGTCGAGCAAGAGGCTCTGGCAAATAAATAGGTTGAGGCATCTCGAGGAATTTGAGGCAGAGTTACCCAGATCAGAGTGACTCGGGATGAGTCACAGGTGAGTGTTGGGGGCTTGTTGTCCCTTGACCAAGTTTGGGAGAAACTTGGACACATTTGACCATTTTTGGGACTTCGACAGGTTGGTCGAAGGCGAAGCGCAAGGAAAAGCAGAGATCGCCAGATCCCGACCCCCTTTTAGGGAATTTTTGGGTTTAGGTTTATGTAATGGGTATGGGGATGTTGGCCCATGGGTTTACCCATATTTAGCCATTTTTGTAATGTATAAATAGAAATCTAGGTGATGTAAGTAAGGGAGAGGTGGTGCTAAGTGCTATATTGTGCTAAGTGCAAGAGATGTAAGTATTTGGATCTATGTGACTGAGTTATCTTTGTGCATACTGTGTGCATGAGAACTTGCAGATCTAAGTGCAAGTGACTGTAAAGAGGATTTGTGTTGTGACATGACTTGGGGAAGGAGGATCTGGCGAGGTGCACACAGATCTCCTATCCTATGCGGAGTCGGTTTTGATGCTCTGTGCATGTAAGTATATTGACATAACACAAAAAAGAAGATGAATATTTGGTGGATGTAGCCCCATGCTGGGGGTGAACCACGTATATCCTCTGTTATGGTTGTTTTGTGTGATTGATGTGATTTATGCCTAGTGTTGTCATCTTTATGTATGTAAAATGCATATGATATAATAGCTTAGTGTTTAGTTATGTGAATGAATGCTAGATCCGATCTATTTCTATATGCTAAGTGCTTGGATGTGTTAGATCTTGTTGAGTACTTCATTGTTCTGTAATTAGGGTTTCTCTTGCGATGTGACTAAGGGTTAAATACTGATGAATGTTAATTGTTAAGTTCTCTGTTAAGTATTGTAATCACATATTCGTGTCCTAGCTAGGTTGCAAAAACTTGAGTCCTGCAACCCCCCCCCTTCTTCTACCTCGGGTGAGACTTCATCTGCTTTGTAGGTGATTCCGAAAGGGTCGGTAGTTAGGGTTTTGTTGGTGCGTTGCTGAAGAGTTGAACCCTAGGTATGACCCTATGCCAACACATGACCAACCAATGAAAGAGACCTTATTTAGACTTGAAGTTTGTCTTCCATACATCATTTTGTTCAATTGACACTTGGTGGTATCATGAATTCAAATCAATATTACTGAAAAATTTGGCTCCCTTTAGTTGATCAAGAAAACCATCAATCCATATGATTGGTATCGGTTCGTGACTGTGATTTTGTTCAGGGACTTGTAATCAGTACAAATTCACCATGTCCCATCCTTATTTTGTACCAGAACAATTGGGCTTCGACAAGGTGAGGAGCTTGGTCTGATGTGGCCCTTCATAATTATTTCTTAGATCTGGGATTTTATTTCTTCATTCTCAATAAAATAATTCATGTATATAGGGTCATTAGTAATAGGAGCACCATGTGTCAAATCAATTGAGTTATTTAATTGACAAAGAAAAGGAACCCTAGTAGGTGAGGCAAAATATGTCTTTTTTCTCTTCTACTATCTTGAAAACAATAGTTGGGATTGCCTCCAGTACCCTGTAGAGTTGACTTCCTAAAGTAATAATGAAACTATAGGGCCTAGATTCATAAACAACATGGCACTTCCACATATATGGTTTTCCTAAAAAACATCACAAAATTCAAGTGGGGAAACATCACATAATACCTTTCCTTTGAAGGGTTTGATGTCGTAGTGCAGATGGCATTGTTGGCTGATGTGAATGTATCATCCTTGCTTGAGCCAATCGATGGTGTATGACTGAGGATGCAACATCATTGGTAGGTTCAAAATATTGATGAACTATTTTGAGATTAGGTTCTTCTAGCTACCACTCTCAAAAATTAAATGAAGCTGAAGTTAGCATCTAAACTTGAGTCTTTCATCTCAGTGAACAATGACTTTTTGGAGGGGCATTCATCTGTATTCTTCCAAGGGATTTTTTGGAACTCATACCATTTTCCAATGTCCTTATTTGAATTCCCATTACCCTTATTTTTCAATGTCTTGGATTGGTTGTCTTGTGGATGGCCATCCTTGATCTGTCCTTTTCCTTGGGAGTTAGGGACATCTTTACCAGGATTCTACTATGATGGGTTTGCATAACCAAAATCCCGATTATTCTTTTTCTTGAATTTTTTCTCAATTTTGACATCATATCAGTAGGTATCTCCCAGTGAGGATATGTATAGGAACTCAATATTTGTTTGGATTTACTTATGTAGTCCACTATGGTACTTTATAACCAAGTTCCTTTCAGATTCATTCATATCGATCTTTATGAAAAAGGTATGGAAGACATTGGTGTACTCTGACACCATTTGGTCTCTCTCCTGATGCAGAGTTTTCAATCTCAAGTAATGGTCATCATAGTTTCCAATAGGGTAGTATTTCTCCACGAGGGTATCAAAAAAATCCTCCCAAGTGGATCTTGGACCAACAATTATAGACTCATCTTCAACATGTTTCTCATAGTAAGTCTCCCACCAATATCTAACATGGGGAAGGGCCTTAAGGACCATGAAGGTGATTTTTTCATTGTTGAAAAAATTTTAGACAGAAAAATAACCCTATAGCAAACCCACGGAGGCTTCAATTTGTTGACCAATGTATTATCATGTTCATTCATAAAGGGGGTTTTTCAATTGTGAAAAATAGGGTTAATATATTATTGGTATTTGGGGGGGGATGTGGGGTATGGTGGAATTTATAAGTATCGGGTGGTATAAAAGTAGAATATGGTAAAAATTGGGGATATGAAGTAAATATAGTGTTTTTTAATTGGAAATATGTATTGGTAGGGGGGTTCAACAAAAGGATTTTGGGAGATATTTTTTAATATCAAGTGAAATTATGCATATTATTTAATATTCCATGAATGCACACACTATGTCATGGGTTCACTAAGTGGAAACCCAATGAGAAAACTTAACCATTTTTCCAAAGCGTCGACGTCTATTTGGCCTTCAAATAAAGAAGTATCAAAGTTAACTTGTACCTTAAAGGGTCTCGCACCTCCGAAGTGACTACTAGTTGAAGGTGCCTCCATTGTTGTTGGAAACCATCAAAGGATATGGAAGAAATTATCCATCATCTCCTTCCTTTGTCACATGACAACTTCCTTGGCCAACAGTTTGATAGGATCTCTTGATCCATCGTATCTCTTTTCTTATACCATGGGAGGTTGCTTGGGCCAACAAAACCATTCCTCCCCTATCTCAATTATTTTGAGAACCAACTCTCGGTAGCCTGACCTAGTAGGGAAATGCACAAAGAAACAACAAAAAACAGACTTCTCTGATACCATTGATCCATATTATGTTGAGAAAAACATGAAGGAAGAGATATAACAAATATATAACAAGGAAATACACATAGATATTGAAAGAACGAAATAATAAATTAAAATTTAGATTCTATTAATGAATTTGAGAGTGAGAGAGAGAGAGAGATGTGTAGGCTATGATCATTCATAATAAGTTGATTAAGAAGAGGCAAAAGTCCTTTTTAACACAAATAATCAATGAGAAAACCCTAAACATCCAAAACCCTAACCCCAGAAGATGAAAGTCGAAAAGGTTTGTGGGCGCTAATGTGGTTCGTTGATACATCAACTTCCCAATGGCACAACTTTTGCATAAGATCTATGTTTGGGGAACTCAATACCTTGTTAGAAAGGTCTAACTGAGGAGTACACATTTAGTTCTTCCTATTATCTTCCACTGGCTACATCTTAGGCAATGTCAAGCCAAAAAAAGAAGTCCTTTAGGGCCTCAAAACAACACTAAAAGTTTGGGACCCCAAAAATTGTAGAAACATAGCTACAATGTGGAACCATTATGAATTAGTGGAATAGGTGGGTGGCCACCAATATCCACCTATATCAATAAAATTGCAACGTGACGATGTGTTTGTGACATTGTGATGATAGGGATATGGTCATGACATTGTCATGACAGGGCTATGTTCGTTACATTGCAATGACAGAGATATTTTTGAACATCATGTTGTGATGTTACAATGTTTGACACATTTTTACATTACATTGTTTATCACATTACAACAGTAGTATGTTCGCCACCTTGAAATGTTTGGTTTTTTTCATCATATTGAAACACTAGGTTATGTTCATCACATGACAATGTTAGTTTGTGTTCAACACATCCAGCTTGTGTTTGACACATTGGTTGGTTTGTGGTATATTATATGTGAATTAAGGTCATTCAATAAAATTGAAATCATGGTTAGAAAGGGGATCCAACAATAAATATAAATTCATGGCCTTAAAATTGTTCCCATCTTTATGAGTTAAAAAGGGTGTGCATAATATTCAAATATTTGGTAAATATTTTCTAGTGATTGTGATAAATTAGATGAAGGGATTGCATGTTCTAAATAATTCATGTTATGATCTATATACAAGGAACATAGTTACCAACTTAACAAGAACTTTCGAGAGTTCTCGGTTTTTGGGGGGTCCAATTTTTAACCCCGTTTTTTAAAATGGTGCTACTAGTAGAACCCCCTCTTCGTTTTTAGGTGATTTTCGATATTTAAAATTTTTCGATCTACAACCCCTCTCCCTTTTTATGTGGTTTTTCAATATTTTAAATATTTTTTTTTTTCTCTCTCTCTCTTTCGTTATTCCCCCAATTCTCTCAATTTTTTCATCTCTCTCTATATATATATATATATATATATATATATATATATATATATTATTCAACTCTGCTTTTAGTCATTTTTCATGCTTCTTCAATCTTAAAAATGTTTTTACCATTTACTTTTGGAAGTTACGATTCTTCATAGAATTTTGTCTCCTTAATTAATTTATTGTTCCATACATTTTAAATATAATCAAAACAACATTTTTAACACATTGTTTATTTTACTTCTATGAATTGAAAAAAATTGTAGCAATAACACTACTTTGGAATATTTATAAAAACAATACACATTTTATAGCCATATCTCATAAAAACCTATACATTTTGGTACATATTCCTTAAAATAAATATATCAAATAAAACATTTTTATGGACATAATTGAACAAAAGGTCTAAATTTTATAAAAAAATTATCATTTTCATATTTTTATAGATTTAGTAAAAAAAATGACAACATTTAATAAAAAAAAATTACCGTATAGTGAATCACATACAAATAAAACAAAAAAGAAACAATAAAAATATTCACCACAAAACAAAAATAGATACATCTTTATTCTTATTTTCAAATGAAAGTCAAATCATTACAGCTTATAACTCATCAAAAATTTCAAAATTGAGCATCGTCTTCAAAAGTAAAACTAATCAAGAATTTCATATATCTAAAATTCATCATTCTCAACAAGTATAGACATCATCTTCTTTCATGTCATTTTGTGCTTCCATTTTGTCATTTTTCTCTTCCATTGGTTCTTTGATAATTGCAAGTTATCCAAAGTGATCCTTTCCAATCACTCCTCCTAATGGTACTTGAGATTCCTTTGACAATTTTCCACCTTTGATTCACTAAAATCTCTTTTCCTCAAGCCAACTTCTTGCATTTCTATCCGGAAGAGTTGGAATAGCATTAATTCTTTTGTTGGAATAAAATTTCACCAAGTGATTGGGTCACTTTCTAATGGCTATGCAATTCCTTCCTTTCTCAGAGGCAACATGCTAATGTTGTACCCAATCACCAAATACAAAATAAATAATAAGTTAGGATGTCAGGAAAGACAAATTAAAAACAATCTAAGGTTGAAGTATGATTTCATAAATATTAGATCATAATTTTTACCTGAACCCGAGAACAAATCTAAAACCCAATTTCCTTCATTTGAAAATATTTCTATAAGATAATTAATTAATGCTTGTGGTTTTTGACAATGTTAACCATCTCTCCTTTCTCTCAAATATTTTCCTCATATGTTAGCTTTCTAAACACAACATTGTAAACTACTGATAGTACTACTATGGAGTCTCCATTTTGCATTGACAAGAATAGAATTATAAGAACTACATTTTGTCCTGGTTGCAAGATGTATACTCTAAAAATCATGTTTAAATGATTCTTTCTTGAGCTCCTAATATTTCTATTGGTCCTGTAACATAAATAAGTGAAAATTCAATTAACATGTGAATTAATAAAATAATAATTATAATCTTAATTGATAAACATACACTTTCAATATCTTAACAAATAAACTGCCTCCTTTGTCTTTTCTTTCCCTTTGAAGTTTGATTGTACTAATCATTATTGTGTGTATGAATGAAATACCAGAAATCTCCAAAATGAGGATATTAAATTATGTAAATTCCATAACCATTTTACTAAAAGCTTGGTAAGTATATAGTTCAATTATCATATTCAATGTTTGGGATATTGCAACCATGAGGGATATCCTCTAATAACTAGGAGTATTCGCTTAGGAACAATACTTACAAGTATTTCACAATCACCTAATATCGTTTTATATTGAACAGTGTCGAACCCAATCCAAATGTGGTCATCAAGGGTGTCAATGTGTTTAACATTTTGAACATGTCTCCTTATTTCTCTTTCAAACTTGGTCTTTTGAATAAAACTTTTGAAAGTTCTTTTGCACTCCAATCAAGATTCTTCTTTGGCATCTCTTTAATGAAACAAACAAACATATAGTTATATATCTATAACTATTAAAATATAAATAAATTAACTTACAAACGAATAATATGAATGTAATAAATCAACATACCTTTTTGAATGCAATAAAAAATTGTTTCAATACTGCTGAAGAGCTTGAATCTGGATAGTTGAGTTTAACATCATCCCAACTTTCTTCATTCAACATCTTGACCATTTCCTCTTGTATTTTCATATACACCTTGTGACTAAATAAAACAAAAATAATGTTAAACTGAAAAAAATAATTATCTTGTCCTAACATAGATAAAAATAACTCCACAAATTTACTTTTTAAATTCATCACACATTTCTTCCATTGACAATTCTTCCAACCTAACACGTGATAATATACTTATGATAAGTTTATCATCCTTCACTCCTTGTATTGATATCCAAGGTGTTATAGTCATATCATCAGGAATATTTATTATGTCAGGACCCGTCTTACTTGTGCCACATATCAATGGTTTAGCCTTCTTAACTCTCTGATTTTTTATACCAACACTTTCCCATAGGGTGAAGATATCATCTATCAAATCCCATATCTGTCCATTTCTAAATCCCAATTGAAAATAGTTATCCACAACTCTAAATATATCACTTCCTTTGCTATATTTTTCTTGTGTATTTTCATCATCAAGTGGGAATCCTATTTCCATACAACATTGCTTTCAAAACTTAATATCAACATTTGATCTTTCCCCATGGAATATTTCAGAAAATTCATTGTGGATAAATCTCACCCTTTGAATGAAGGTCATAAACATTTTGTACTCATTGTCTATGTTATGATCCCATGCCAGTAACTTTTCTTCTTAATATGTTAAACTAACATAAATTATGCATTTGGTTGTCTCAAAAAGAGGATTAGTGGGATATTCTTACATCAATTCTCTTCTAGCCTATGCAAAATGATTTCCTCCAATTACATAATATTTTTAGTCAAACCATTTTGATCTATCAATTTCTTCCCTCGTAGGAACTTCCATTGGGTCAACAAGAACCAGGTAGTCAACCACATGTGCATATGGATTGTATCTAATCAATGCTTTAAAATTGTGAATATGCAAGTGATGTGGTTTTCTAATTTGATTATTTCCCTGCCCTTCTGTGGGTTTATAAAGTTGTTTCGCATTCAACTGAAATGTGTGGCCATCATCAACTAAGTTTGTCATCTTCATTTTATTTCGAATGACATTTTGTGTTGTTTTCATAATACCATCCTCTAGATCATCACCTGGTGTTATTATTTCTCTGCTACCTTTAGAAATTTCACTACAATACTCTGAGCTAACGATGGATTCTTGAACATTATCAACATTTGTTATCTTCCTCTTATGATTTAAATGTGTTTCATATAAATTAATGAGTTCTTCATAATCAATAGGAATAGAGTCATCATCAACCATCTCTCTTTTGTGTTTATCTTGTTTGTTCTTTTTGCGAGAAGGAGTGATAACCTCATTGGGATCAATCTCAACAAAATCTTCATTTGGAGTTTCCTCATTTTCAAATGTAACCCTTTTAGGATTTCTAGAATGAGGATTTTTCTTTCTTCTTTCATGTTCTTCTCTGTCTACTCTTGTAGGTTCAACCTCTATTACTTTATGTTTCTTTTTCCTTCCTTCTTGTGTCTTTTCAATATGAAAAGTGTTGATGACATCCATGATATCATTCTTTGTAGAGTAAATCCCCACTAACATATGTGAAATTCATTCATCAAAATCCTATAAAAATAAAATATAACTTTTTCATGTT
>SNQJ01S0009788.1:210905-242974 GCA_010110895.2 Picea sitchensis
TTGAGGACTCCATTTCATTGGCCACAAAATATGCCAAACAAATCTGAAGAAACAAACATTGTTGAAGTTCAAGAATCTCAAGGTATTATTGAGATTACACAAGCAGAGGAAAGAGAAATGTATATTGGTTCGCGAAGGTCACGTGCACAACGTGAAGCTATCGAATACCTTTATAGGGGTTCAGTACAAGATATTAAGGAGGGTAGCATGATTGTAGTTTTAGCGACTAAAGATCCACATGGTTATCCATTCTGGATAGGAAAGGTTATAAATATTGAGAAAGAAACTGATGATGTTATTGCAATTGAAGTGCATTGGTATGCAACAAGTACACACCCATTCAATTGTGTGTACAAGCCAGATATGGTGGTTGAGAAACATGTCAATAGAAAGAGAAAAAGAAAGGGTCAAAATTAAACTCGTTGTCGCATTGACCTCTTAAAATTAGATGATGTTGGCATACTTGTTTATGACCTCAATTTGACAAAGAGAGGAACTCTTCGCTCCAAGACAATAGATATTATCAAGAGGTTGTTATCTCAAGAAATAAATGCAAGATGGGATTTTGTTGAACCTAGTCATAGATCTAAAAGGCATTTGACATCTGAAATATTGGGCATGCATGTAGACTCAGATGGTGCATTCATCGACAATAGAAAAGATTATGGATCATCTACATCTTAATCAAAACATCCGTTTGATGAAAATGTAGAATCTGATGGTATTTCAGAAACCATGAGTCAATCTGAATAAGTGTATGGAACATTTTATGAATTTTTGATCCATATGATGTTCGTATGGTAACTAAAAAAGAGCATTGAACTTACATATGATCTTACATGAAGTTATGAATCTTTTGTTATGTTTTATGAATGACATTTTTTTATATTATGGATAATATAATATAATTTCTCAGCTCATATGTTTTGAATATGGTCAATATAACAATAATTTTAAGAAATTATTTATGTTTCATTCAATGTAACTTGTATTTACTTTTTTATTATTAAAAGTAAAAAATTATTAAAAAGTGATGTTGAATTTTTAAAGTATATTGTGATATTTTCATGGCATTATGTATCACCTTTTGCTTTGCGTGATAATAACATTTAAAAAGTAAACATTTAAGGGTTGTTTTTATGATTTTGTTTACAGTAATGATGACCTTGTTTACTACATTATAAAAATGTGTCAATTTCATACCCCAATTTTAGAATGGGTGCTACTGGTAGCAGTACTTTTCAATTTGATGGTTGATTTTGAGGTTTTGGTTTTAATGGTACCAAGTGATAAAAATACGATTTCAAATGATCTCAAAATTTAATGTTTTGAAAAGAAAAAAAAAATCAAAAAAATCTTACTTGTTTTTAGGTGTTGATTTTAATGTTTTTCTGAGCTACTATCTAAATTTTGAAGGCCATGTTTGAAAAATGTTGTAATTTTGACCCCATTTTAAAAATTGGTGCTACCAGTAGCACCACTTTTTGATTTCGGGGTTGATTTTGATGTTTTTTATGCAAAAATATGAGTTTTTTGGGACATATTTCTCCTTTTGAGGTCACAGTTCTCATTAAGTTGGTAACTATGTTAAGGAGGTTCAGCTTCTTATTTCCCATTTTGATAGTATTTCTTTTCATCAAGTTTTCAAAGAAATGAATTTATTGAGAGATGGCTTGTTAAAGTATATTTTACTGGATCCGGGCTCTTCGAATATATGGGAGGAAGTTGATGGTAATTGAGATAAATATGATTGTATAATTCATTTTAAATCTGATTTGTAATTAGGTTTAATGGAACAGAATACTTAGGATGCTTTTTTTTTCTTAATATACATATTAGGTGATTTGAGAGTTTATTTTTGAACTATTTGTTTGTATCTTCTTAATATAAAAAGGAAGGGTGATTAAAATTGTAAACCATTAATAAAAGTGAAATACAAGGTACTTATACATATAGAGAGGGGAAGAATGTAAATGTGTTTCTCGAGAGGGATCAAATCCCTTGAGGTGTGAACCTTTTCTCATTTCTTTTCAATTTAATTTTTTTTTCACCTCTAGTGACATTATTTCTTATCGAGAGTGGAAGGAATTACACTTTTGAAAGATTTGTTTCCATTGATGTCAACCCTTGAAGAATTCAAGAAGCCTCTAAGGTATGGTTATCGAACCCGAATTTGATCACAGAAAAAGGACATGAAGGATAGTGTAAATGCATGTAACTCATTTATGGATGGACAATATGTATCCTATCATTTTTTATGATATGTTGTATGACATGTGGTTCCTCACAGTTGAGGAGTTATGGTCTTGTGAAGTTGGAGGACCCCAAAGAATAATCTACAAGCCCCTAGAAGGTCAACAAGAATTTACAGGTCATTTATTAAGAGTAAAGTAGTTGCAACAAGAATTTAATTAAAGGTAAAGTGGTTGTAACAATAGAGTGTGGATTAGCCCTAGAATAAGGAAAAGGGGTAAAACAGTTACAATCTAGAATCTAAAGGAAGTCACTTGAAAAGTATAAATAAGATGTCAAGAAACTCTTATTTACAACTATTGAGTACATTGAAGATGTGTGTTGTAAAGTGTTATTGGAAGGTACTATTGATAGACCTGAAGTAGTGAGTCTGAGGCAGTGAAGTTCAGTGAAGAAAGAAGTTGCAGGAGTCGAAGGCATGAAATTGAGCTTACTGTACTCTAGGGTTTTCCTGAGGACACCTGTAAGTTGCAGTGAAGGACTGTGTATACATTTGTGAGTTGCAATGAAGGAGATTGTAGAAATCCATGATTTGAATACTAGGGAAGCATGGAAATACACAGGTCTCAGTGAAGGAAAACATGGATACACAAAGAAGCAAAGAAATATGTGAGTTGCAGAGGACGTAGGGAATGAAAATCCATTAGCCATAGTGGGACATAGAAAAAGCATTTGTAGGTTTACAGAGAACATGGCTCAGATATTTTGAGAAAACTGAAGTTTAGAATATCAATTCCATTAGGTCGGCTATAGTTTGAGAGGTATGGCTTAATGTGTATTTTAGAGTTTATATTCTACAATAGTCCAACACAGAAATGTCTTAGTAGTTCATGAGTATTTTATTTGGAAGACATTCTTCTGGATCTTGGTATGATGGTTTTAGACATAAGAGTTTGAGTGGTAACAATTGATGGAGTACAATGACAGTGACGGTTTGTGGCAGTGGAAGTGACATATCAACAACAATTTGATTGATTCAGTGGTAGTGGCAGGTTGTCTACAATTATATTTCTGGGTGGTTTGATAGGGAAATGAAAGGGGTTGTATCCTCCTTCTGGTTGGTGCAATAGAGTTAGGGAGTTGGAGCATCCTTTACATTGGAGACTATAAAATAGGTGGTTGGAGCCTCCTTCCACTTGTAGCTATAAAATAAGGAATTTGTTTCTTCTTATGAATGTATTTCTTCTAACATATAAGAAAATAAATTAGTGGTTTTCTTGCGCATTGGGTTTCCATGTAAAATTATGGTGTACTGTGTATTTTTGGTTGCTTATTATTCATTGTTGATTTATACTATTGATGATACATTAAATGCTAATGTTAAACTATTGAATACTTCTCATAAAGTTAAATAATAACATTGTGGTTAAAAGTGGTAATATAGTACTAATAATGATTCACCCCCCCCCCCCTCCTCAGTATTCCAACAGTTCGTATCATACCAAGTCCTTCAAGAAATAATTGAACCATTGGAAGGAGATCATGGAATACTCTAAGATTGGAACACCAAGGTTTGATGGAAAAAACTATTCCTTTTGGAGTAAAAGGATGCAAATTGTTTTACATGATCAACAATTTGATGTTTGGCATTCGGTAGTAGATGGATATGAAACACCAACTACTCCCTCAACTGACAAAGATAGAAAGAAACTCAGCAAAAACAACTCAAATATTAAGGAAACATTCTAAGCAATATGGATGATTCAGTTTTTGTCAAATTTATGCATTGGAAGACTACAAAGGATATTTGGGATAAACTTCAAAATATTTATGAAGGAGATACCAAAGTCAAGGGAGCTAAGCTTCAAACCCTTGGAGCCAAGTTTGAGAAATTGAAAATGAAGGAAGATGAATATATTGCAACGTACTTTGTACGAGTTGACGAAAGTGAACACTATTAGAGGACTGCCCGAGAAGAAGTTGATGAGTTAGTGATCGTTCAAAAGGTTCTAAGATCTCTACCTATGAGATTTGATCCTAAAATATAATCCATAGAAGAAAGAACATATCTTGATAGTTTGAGCATGGACGAGCAACATACAATATTCATACCCTATGAAATGAGGATAGAATAAGAGAACCCAGTCACAAAGGAAGCAATGTTAAAAGCATCTAAGAAGACGAAGAAACAAAAAAAAGAAAAAGTCAAAACCAAATTGCAGTTACAACAATGATTTAGAGGAAGATGAAGAAGTGGAAAACTTCATAAGGAAGCTAAAAAGAGGAACTAGAAAATACAAAGGTATGCTTCCATTAAAATGTTTTAATTGTGATGGTATTGGTAATTTTTCTTCTAAATGTCCTTATTCTAAGAAAAAATGTAGCAATGAAGAAGAAGACCCTAAGAATAAAAATAAAAATAAAAAGGGAGACAAGATACCGAGAAAAAAGAAATTCTTCAAAAAGTGTTTCTACTCAAAGGAAGATAACTCTTTATTATACAAGAATGATGATATTGACAATGATTTAGAAAGAGTACTCTTCATGGAATTAGAAAATGATTTTGAAGATTATGGATAAGAAGGTGAAGTCGATCTAATAGAATAATTAATCAATTCCTTAGAAGTGCTAGGGAAAGAAAGAAATAAAATCAAGTCACTCAAGGGAGAGTTAAAGAAGAAAGAAGGATCTCAAAATTCCAACTAAGAAGAAATCGAGCAGATAATCATGAAGTTAAACATCTAGGTAGAAGAAGACAAAAGGATTAAATAAACACTCATAAAATAGTTACAAGATAAAGAGAAGATGATTCAGGTGGATATTGGTGTCCACCCACCTATTCAACTAGATCCTCCTAGAAGTTTTTAGTTCAACACGTTCTTCTGTAATTATTTGTAATTGTAGGTTCTACACTTTCGGGGCTATCTGAATCCCTACACAGCTTCCAGATGGATATTGGTGGCAACCCACCTAATCCAACTAGATTATTTTGGAAGTTTTCATGTCAGTACATTTTTTTGTACTTCCAGGGTCGTTTTGGGGCCCGAAACAGATTTTTTTTTGGCTTGCCACAGTCAAACTTTAGATGGAGTCAAATTCTAATAGAATAATGTGTATTTCTTGAAAAGACCTTTCGAATGGGCTATCACGTGCCTAAAATGGATGTTGTATGCAAAAGTTACGACCCTAGGATGTTGAGGTACTAACTTACCCATCGAGGACCACATAAATTTTGGTGTTTCATCTCCCAGGGTTAGGTTTTTCGATGTCTAGGGTTTTGGAATTCATGAGTAATGTTAAAAAGGGCTCTGGAGCCTCATTTTAATCATTCTACTTAGACAAATGCGCGTATCATCCACATCTCTTCTCAGATATAGCTACCACTATTCGAGCAAGTTGTTTTCAATTCTATTGTTTTACAATTTCATCCTATTTTATTTATTCAATAGAAGTTTTTGTTCACTAGATATATGTTGTTGTTATTTGTATCTCCTTGTTATTATATTCAGTATGTTATTCATTTCTTTCCGTTCATAAATCTGGATCAGAAGATGATTGGAAGAAGAAATAATTACCCTAAGAAAAGATCTTCAGGAGAAATATATGCAACAAAATAACACAAAAATATTTGATAAGATCCATGACTAGCCAACTTTGGAGCTTCCTGGGACTTTCCAACTTCTATCGATGGTTCGTGTTGGTATTCTCCCATATTTCATGGGTCCTCAACCAAGTGAACAAGGGAGGTGGCAAGGAAAATTTTGCATGTGCGAAGGCACAACAACGAGCATTTGATGATCTGAATCATCGCTTGTGCTCAGCTCTAGTACTCTCCTTACCCAATATGGAACAACCATTCAAGATTAAGACTGATTCATATGAATATGTTGTAGGTGCAGTCCTCACTCAGCATGGTCATCCAGTAGAATACCATAGTGATACACTCTCATATACCGTTCATAAATACCCCACATATGACAAGGAAATGTATTCCATTGTGCAAGCTTGTCGTTAATGGAAAAATTGCATTCTGGGAAAGGCAAAAATCATCCACACTGATCACAAGCCTCTGTAGTTCATACATACATAAGGGAAGTTTCAAAATGATTTCCATCAAAAGTGGTCCACATACATGCAACGGTTCCATATCAACATCAATTATAAGACAGGGAGCAAAAATCATGTCCCTGACTGCCTCAGTAGACCTCTCGTGGTTGCACTCACCACCATGCTCCATTCCTATGGGAATGAGGCATCTGAGTGGCCCCAACTTTATCAACGATATCCTCGCTTCGCCACCACCTATCAGCTCTTGGGTACAAGCACGAATGTCACCAATTTTCACATTCAGGATGGATTGTTATGCCATCTGGGCCATCTCTGTGTTCCTTCAAGTGAGAATGAAAATATGATTTGGGAGGCTCACTATAGTCAGATGGCAAGACATTTTGGTCTAGAGAAAACTGTGGTAATTCTACAGAAACATTTTTATTGGCCAAAACTTCAACAAGACGTCATCAAGTATATCAGATCTTGCATTGCATGTGCCATTACCAAGCCAACCATTAAGAAGTAAGGCTTATACACCCCTCTTGAGAGGCCCTGGGAATCCATCTCTATGGATTACATGTATGGCCTTCCATCCACCAAGAAAGGCATTGATTGTGTATTTTTGTTGGTTGATCGGTTTTCAAAGATGTCCATTTTCATAGCCTACAAGAAGAGAATCACAGTGGCATATACTACCAAGATCTTCTTCAAATGAGTGTGGGTCCATTTTGGGATACCAAAAACCATCCTCTTCAATCGGGACATCAATTTCCTTGGCACATTTTGGTCGAGTCTCTGGTCACTATTGGACACCAAGCTCACTAAATCCATTGCCTTCCACCCTCAAACAGATGGAAAAATAGAGGTTGTCAACCGGATGTTTGTGCACATCCTACGCATGTATAACTCTAAGCATCCACGTACATGGGATTATAGTCTTCCCTATGTTCAACACAACTACAATAGGGCTCTCCATAGCTCCATCGACCATATCCACTTTTAGGTGGGGTTGGGATTCCAACCCTTGGGTCCCATTGATGTTGTACTACCTCTTGAAACCAAACAAACAGATTCTTCCCATGTTCAGTCTAAGGCCGACAAAGCCACTAGATTCATTGAGCAGATTTAGCACATCCACCAACATGTCCATGATAGTTTTTAGAAATCCAATGCTAAGTACAAGCAATGCCATGATCAACACAGGGTATCGCACAAGTTTCAAGTGGAAAACAAGGTCTGGTTACATTTGAAAAAATAAATCCTTACAGTGCCCCATCGGAAGCTCCATCCACTTCACTATGGGACTTACACTATCACCAAGGCTATGGGTGAAAATTATTTTGATATCAACACTCCCCCCTTCCTTGGATTGCACCCAGTGTTCAATTTGGACCTCCTCTGGCCATATTTTCCACCATTATTGGACACCTTGGAGATCGCAAAACAGCTGAAACCAACATAGATCAACTATTACTGCATGGAACAAGAATCCACTGATCAGATAATGGACACACAAGTAAAGGGAACTCACCAATAGAGGATCTAGCTCTATCAGGTTGTCAAGGCAGAGCAGCTCCTGCACCAAGGCAAGTGGCTCACCGAGAGTCAAATTCAGCAGAAATTTCCTCACCTGATGGGGGAACTCAATGCAATGGAGACCATTTCTTCCTAAGGGGGGGGACTAATCCAACTGGATATTGGTGGCCACCCACCTATTGCAACTGGCTCCTATTGATAGTTTTTAGTTCAACACGTTCTTCTGTAATTCTTTGTAATTGTGGGTTGTACACTTCTGGGGATTTTTGAATCCCTACACAGATTCTAAGTGTATATTGGTGGTTGGCCACCTAATCCAACTGGATTATTTTGGAATTTTTCATCTCAGTACATCTTTTTGTACTTCTAGGGTCAATTTGGGGCCCTAAACAATGTTTTTTTGGCTTGCCATGGTCAAACTGTAGACAAAGTCAACTTTTTGACGTCTTAATGTGTAGTTCTCTAAAATACCTTTCCAATGGGCTATAACGTTCCTAAAACAGAGGTCGTATGCAAAAGTTACGACCCTGGGAAGTTGAGGTACCAAATTGCCCATCAGGGCCACATAACTTTTGGTGTTTCATCTCCTAGTGTTAGGATTTTAAATATCTAGGGTTTTGGCATTCATTAGTAATGTTAAAAATTCCTCTGCAGCCTCATTGTAATCATTCTTCTTAGAAGGATGCACGTAGTAGCCAGATATCTTCTCAGAGATAGCTACCACCATTCGAGCAAGTTGTTTTTAGTTCTGCAGTTTTACAGTTTCAAACTATTTTATTTATTCAATAGAAGTTATTATTCACTGGATATTTGTTGTTGTTCTCCATATCTCTATGTTATTATATTCAGTCTATTATTCATTTTTTTCCACTCATAAATCCAGATTAGAAGATGATTGTAATATTGGAAGAAGAAATAACTACCCTAAGAAAATATCTTCAGGAGAAATATAGGCAACATAATAGCACGAAAATATTGGATGAAATCAATAGCGCTTAAAGGTCATACTATGATAGGATTGGGATAGGATACAACTAGATTCAGACTGAGAAAGGTTCAAGCTCCAAGACAACAAAACATGAAGCCGGACAAAGCACCTATGCATAAATAGTCAGAGGTACTCAAGAAAAAAATCACAGAGGAACTGAACCACCTAGAAGATTTAGAACACAAAACCAATAATTAGTAACATCTAAAGAAGAAGAAGGATTCAAAAGAGCTACACCATTCATAAGATCCCCTACATCCAGGTATCAAACTATTTTTCTTGGTTTATTCTATTATTGTAACAATTTTGGTCACAAAGCTACAAACTGTAAATCCTATGGAAAGAATCAAAGAAACTATGAAGGCTATTCAGACAATAATTATCTTAGAATTTGACATGAAGAACTAAACAAAAATAACAACAATTTTGGTTCAATAAGTAATCAAATAGAGTGCTACAAGTAAAACAATTTTGGACACATGGCCAAAGATTGTAGATGATGTGTTCCTCTAAAGGAACCAAATATGAATGGAAACAAACATAAACAAGAACCACAAACGATATGGAGAAGAAAGCAGGATCAATTCAACACTGAATAATGCTCGGTTGTTATACACGTGCAACACAAGAAAATTTGGTGGTATGTTGACAACGGTTTTTCAAATAATATGACAAGTGACAAGAAAATGTTTTTCACTCTGAAGAAGGAATGAGATGGATTAGTTTCATTTGGAAACAAGAACTTGGACAGAATAATAGGTGGAGGCACAATCAAGATTGGGAGAAAAGATGCCAAGGTAAAAAATATTCTATTGGTCAAAGATATGAAGCACAATTTTCTAAGTGTCAATCAAATGTGTGATCAAGGACAAAATTTTGTTTAACTCGGAAAAATGTGAGATAAGAAAATAAGGATCAGGAAAATTGGTGGCTACAACTAGAAGAAGCTCAAACAACATATATGTCCTGAGTGATATTGGAAGTGAAAAATGTTTCTTTGGAACAAAAGGATGGGTCACATCAACTTTGATAACCTAGTGAAAATCAATAGAAAGAAAGCAATGAAATAAATGCATGATATTTCAAATCCAATAAATACTCTATGTGAGTAATGTCTATAAGGAAAACAAACCAGGCCCAAGTTCAAATCAAAAGAGTACTCCACGAAAAAATCATTGGATATTGTACACAATGACATATGTGGACCTACAATAACAAAGGGATTAAATGATGAACAATACTTTATGCTACTAGTTGATGACTACACAAGTATGACTGCAGTTTTATTTCTCATGAAGAAGTCAAAGGCTTTTGAACACTTCATGATATACAAAGCGATGGTTGAGACTGAGATGGATTTGAAAATCAAGTGTTTAATATCAGACAATGGAGAAGAGTGCACATCAAAGGAGTTCATGAATTTCTTTGGAGAACATGGAATAAAGAGAAAGTTCTCGGCAGCCAGGATACCTCAACAAAATGAAGTGGTCGAAAGAAAGAATAGAAAAATACAGGAAATGGATAGAACCGTGTTGAAATATCCCAAGTTGAGTGATATCTTTTCGGCACAAGTAGTTCATAAAGTAGTTCACATCCTAAACATAGGAATACTTAGAAGTAGATGTGATAAGACTCCCTACGAGTTATGGAAAGGAAGACCGACAAATGGGAAGAATTTCAGATTATTTGGAAGAAAATGTTATATCAAAAGAGAAGATGGTAGGCTTGGAAATTTGACTCCTGAGTTGACAAAGGAATACTATTTGGGTATTCAAGAAAAATAAAATCATATAAATGCTTCAATCCAAGACTCAACAGAATCGTGGAAAGAATCAATGTAATGATTGATGAGACAAATGTGTTGGTTGTGGAGCCTGATTATCTTCCTGATTCAGAGGCCTTTGTTTTCAATAGTGTTTATACCCCATGAAGACTTTACACCCCGGAAAAATGTACACTCCTCCATGTAGGTGAGTACAGGGGGGCGGTGAATTCCCCTCTTGCGAATTCTAGGGGAAAGAGGGTCCCTGACAAGGGTTCGAGGGTGAAGCCCCCAAAGGAAAATTTTCCTTATAAATGCATATTATAATTTCATTGTAAATCTGGACCGTTCATTATAAGGTTGCATATCTGACGGTAGAAGTTATGTTAGGGTTTTTTTCCCTAAAAGGAACCCCTCTTTTATGAGGGAAATTTATTGTGGATATGTATCATGGCGAATATTGTATTATGAGAGAGGATATTGTGAGAGAAAGAAGAGGAAGTTACAACGGGTGTGTTGTAGGTTGTATCCCTTCAGTTATTGGATAATAATAAAGGAAGGATCTGGAAATCTCTCTGGTGGACATAGCCCACACTGGGTGAACCACGTATATCTGTGTCTTTGTTGTATTGTGTATATTATATGTTTTATTTCCACATTTGTTTTATTTTATTTCTCTGCGATCCTTTTTTTCTAACAAAATGTATGAAAAAATAAATAAGGAAGCAAAGATTCAGAAGAACAGGATAACAAGGAAGATCTAAAAGAAAAATAAGTAGAAGAAGAAGAGAAACCAGATGTAGAACAAGAAGAATATGAGCAACATATACCTCCTAAGACACCTAGCCAATGAGTATAGAAAAATCATCCACCATAATAGATTATTGGGAATAAATATGCAGGAGTTGAGACCGAAAGAAGAATAATTCCACCATAATAATAACACCTAGCATTGTTATATATAGTTAAACCAAGAAGTTTTGAAGAGGCCAGTATGGATGAAAAATGGATCAAGGCTATGAATGAATAATTGGATCAAATAGAGAAGAATGACTCATGGGAGCTAGTTCCTAGATCGAAAGACAAGAATGTAATTGGCACAAAATGGGTATTTCAGAACAAGATGAATGAGAATGGACATGTAACTAGAAATAAAGAAAGGATAGTATGAAAAGGATATGCCCAGATTGAGGGAATAGACTCTGAAGAAACTTTTTCCCCAATTTCCAGAATGGAAGAAATTATATTAATCTTTTCTTATGCGTGTTTGAAGAATATCAAGGTATATCATATGGATGTGAAATCATATTTCCTAAATCGAGAGTTAGAAGAAGAATTTTACACCGAGAAGCCAAAAATATTTCAGTTGTCAGAAAGGGAAGATTATGTTTGCAGGTTGAAGAAAGAACTGTATGGTATCAAGAAATCCCCTAGAGGATGGTACTCAAGTTTGGACATGTATTTATAATAGAAAGGGTTAAGGATAAGCAATGCACACAATAATATCTACATAAAGGTAGATTAGGATAACATATTAATAATTGAAGTCTATATTGATGACATTATTTTTTGAAGCGATGATGACAGGATGAGTCGAAATTTTTCTAAAGACATGCAATATGAGTTCGAGATGTCTTTTCTTGGTGAGTTAACTTTATTTTTTGGACTTCAGATATATCAACGTGATACAAGTATATTTTTTTCACAGACCAAGTATATCAAATAAATGCTAAAAATGTTTGGAATGGAAGATTGTAATCTTGTAATTACTCCTATGACAACCAATCACAAGTTGAGCAAAGAAGATGAATCTAAGGATGTATATCAAAGACTCTACAGATAAATGATTGGTAGTTTACTCTATGTGATGTCATCAAGACCGGATGTGATGCAAGCAGTTGGATAGGTAACAAAATTCCAAGCAACACCAAAGGAAACACAAGTTATGGCAGTAAAGAGAATATTTAGATATATCAAAGCAACAAAATGTTATGGGCTATGGTATCCAAAATAAAATGAATTATCTCTAGTTTATTATATAGATGTAGATTGGGTTGGAGGTATTGATGAAAGAATAAGTATAAGGGGAACAACGTTTTATTTGGGTGAGTGTCTAGTATCATGGTTAAGAAGGAATCAATCATCAATATCATTGTCTACAACAAAATAATAATATGTTGCAGCAACAGCGTGTTGTACTGAGGTCCTCTAGATGAAACAAAATTTGAAAGATGTATAAGTGGATTATGATGAGTCCATTCTGATATTTTTTTATAACACTGGTAATATCGTTATCTAAAAGAATCCAGTAATGCATTCCAAGAGGAAACACATTCCAATCAAGTACCACTTTCTACAATAATAAGCTATAGAGAAGAACATCAAGCTAGAGTACTTTGGGACAAAAGAGAAGATTGCATATATCTTCACCAAACCTCTTCCGGGGGAGAGTTTTGAGTATCTTTGACAGAGACTTGGAGTAGATTCTTTCCTGCAATGAATTTCACAACATCGGGCACAACCACAACAAGATAGAGGGAGAGAAGAAATAAATATGACAATTCATGAAGACTTGGAGTCAAGAAATCTTGAATGCTTTTCATATATGTCAATGATTTACACGAGGAAGCACCATGAAGAGAAAAATTCAATAGAATGATCTAAAGCTTGTAGATAGGGGAAACAACCCAAAGAAGAGTGTATACATGGGGAGTATCCCCAAGGTGATTTCAGACCGGGGGGATAACACCAAGGAAATTTACCCTTTGCCATTGACTCCAAAGGGGGGAGAAAATGAGCAGATGCAGGGAAATGGAGAGAAAGATTAGAGGTAAAAAGATAGAGGGAGTGGTGGTCACAGGGGGAGCATATGCATGCATATATGTGTTGCAATGTCATTAGTGTTGAGATGTATCATCAAAGTGTTTCTATCAATGGAAAAGGGGGGTATATTTGAAATATTGGTTTTTATTGATGTCAACCCTTGAAGAAGTCAGGAAGCCCTAAATATATGGTTATGGAACCCATATTTGATCGAGAAAAAAAGACGCAAAGTACAGAGTAAATGCAAGTAACTCGTTCATGGATGGATGAATTGTATCATCTCATTTCTGATGATATGTGGTATGCCAAGTGGTTCCTCAATATTGAGGAGCTATGACCTTGTGAAGTTGGAGGACCCCGAAGAATGATCTAGAAGCCCTTGGAAGGTGAACAAGAAGTTACAAGTCATTTATTAAGGGTAAAGTACTTGCACCAAGAATTTAATTAAGGGTAAAGTGATTGAAACAAGAGAGTGTGGGTTATCCCTAAAATAAGTAAAATGGGTAAAACAGTTACAAGATAGCCCCTAAAGGAAGTCACTTGAAAAGTATAAATAAGACGTCAAGATAATCTTATTTACACCTATTGAGTAAATTTGAATATATGTGTTGTAAAGTGTTATGGGCAAGTACTATTGACATATCTGAAGCAGTGAGTCTAAGGCAATGAAGTTTAGTTAAGAAATAAGTTGTAGGAGCCGAAGGGACGAAATTGATCTCACTTTTATAGGGTTTTATAGAGGACATCCGTGAGTTGTAGTGAAGGAGAGCATGGACATCCATGAGTTGTATATTAAAGAAGAACAGACAAACAGAGGGCTCAGTGAAGGAAAAACTTAATGCATAGAGAAGCAAAGAAATCTACGGGTTGCAGAGGAAGTAGGGAGTGAACATCTGCGAGCCATACTGGGACAAAGCACGGACATCCGCGAGTTTACAGAGCACGAGGTGCAGATATGTTGAGAAAACTGAAGTTAGAATATCAAATCCATTAGGTCAGCTATAGTTTGAGAGGTATGGTTTACTGTGTATGTTAGGGTCTATATTTTTCAATAGTCTAGCACATAAATTTATTAGTAGTTCATGAGTATTTTGTTTGGAATTAGACATTCTTGTGGATCTTGGTATGAGGGTTTGAGGCATAAGGGTTTGAGTGGTAACAATTTATGAAGTACAACAACAGTGACAGGTTGTTGTAGTGATAGTGAAAGATCAGTAACAGATTGATTGATTCAATGGTAGGGATAGACTGTTGTCTACATTTATATTTCTGGGTGGTTGGATGGGGAAATGAAAGGGAGTTGTAGCCTCCTTCCAGTTTGTGCCAGAGAATTAGGGTGTTGGAGATTTCTTCAGATTGGATCCTGAAAACTAGGGGGTTGGATCCTCCTTTCAGTTGTAGCTCAAAAATAAGGAATTTGGTGCTTCCTATTAATGTATTTCTTCTGACATAGAAGAAAAGCATTATGTGGTTTTGTCTCGCATTGAGTTTCCATGTAAAATTCTGGTGTACTATGTATTTGTGGTTTCTTATTATTCATGGCTGATTTATACTATCGATGATACATTTAATGTTAATGTTAAACTGTTGAATACTGCTCATAAGTTAAAGAATACACATTGTGGTAATAAGTGGTAATAAAGTATTAATAGTGATTCACCAATTGGTCATAAGTTAAAGAATACACATTGTGGTAATAAGTGGTAATAAAGTACTAATAGTGATTAAGGAATAATAATTGTTATACTTTATATATATATATAACTCAAAGTATATATCAAAATATTTTATTTTTCATCCACATCGAAATAATTGTTTTGTTATTAATAATTTTTTGGGCCTAATGATTAAAAATATGTGTTTCCTCTGCGAAAGTCACAAGTTCAAAACAAAAAAGAATATTTGACTTGACCATAACTTTAAAATAAAATTATTATGATTATTATTATTAAACATTGAAAAAAATACACATCAAATGCAATCCAAATTTATTTTATTTATTTTTTCTATTTAATTTGTTTACAATATTTTAAATTTACCAAAATCAAACAAAATCTTAAATTTTTCAAATTTTCTATTTAAAAACCAAATCCATTTTAATATAAGAAAAAATATTAACTCTAAAGAGGGTTGTCAATTCTAATGTTCAAACCTTATGGACAGGGATGATTTTAGAGGCTAAATTTCGCTCATGGGCTAATTTTTCATGGTTTTTCCAAAAAATGAGATTCGTTATTTTAAAAATGATTCGCCCAAATTCTATAGGATAAAATTATTTTACCTTAAAAATCACCAAAATTTTATAAAAACTATATAAAATCCTCAGAAATTTGGATATTTTTACAAAAATAACATTTTAAAATAAATTTCCATCCTTAAAATCATCCCTACTTATGGAAAGAAGTTATGCTTTCCACGAAGATGATTTAATTTCGAAAAAAACATACAAAACAAAATGTGTATCATAACTTCAACTATAATCTTGCGCATGCTACCTAATGACATCTTTGTAATATTTTGTAAAGCATTCAAAGTCATTTAAATTTTAAAAACATCATGAATACTTTAATTAGAATTTTAATATTTCTTTATCTTTGACTTATTTTTGTTTCATTATAATCATAACGGACAATTGCAACATTCAATGACAATGAAAAGAAACAAAAGGTTGGAGTCTAGACACATGTCAAAGATAGGAATCCATTTACAATTCTAAATAGGGAAGGAACATTTTTTTTAATTGTATTAACGTGTAATTGGTTTTCCAATGAATAATTAATACAAGAATTATTACAAAAGACAAGTAAGATCCCATTTAAGGAGAAGATACATTGAAACCAAAATATATGATGAGAATTTCCTTAAAAAAAATAATTGAATGGTTATTTAAGTAACACAAAAATTATCTAAAAAAATTGAGAACAATTGTAAATTTACATTCAAAATAGATCATCAATATTATCTTTATGGAAATATAAAAAGATTTATTTAAATAAATAATACTCTATGTAAATATGGAAATATAAAAAGATTTATTTAAATAAATAATACTCTATGTAAATTGTAGCGAAAAATAATTCTATTATGTTCATATTATTTGTAGTACATGTGATTTGAATTGGATATTTTCCAAAACTTTGTAAAAACTTTTTTTAATATATTTTAAACATGCTATTTTTATTTTATTTTGTTTTTTTGCAAAAATTTGGAATTGAAAACGAATCATTTTGATGGTTGGTCTTTCAAAGGTAGTTGATTAAAAAAATGAAGATTGTAGTGAAGAAGACATCGACGAGGAGATGTAAGGAGAAATGGGGAATGATCGTAACATAATCTAGAGCTTGAAGAAAGGAATCTGCTTGAAGTTGGGTGGATGAAGCAGTTAATGTGCTTGCTCACTCTAAGCGAAGGTGTCCATGAGCTTTGGCCTCTGCAATTTTGTAATATCAGTGAGTAACAATACAAAGATTCTATGTATCACTCACCCCTTTTTAATTTTCTCCGAGCATAATAAAAACCTCATTTAAATTATGATATCTGAGAGTTAATGAATTATGTTCTTGGGTATATTTCTTATGAGTTTCAATGTGTTGTACACACTTTGTTGACGTTTTTTATCATGTAGCACTCGTCTGGAGCGTTCTCCCATTGCCTCAACAAATTTAAATTTGTCTGGGTGAATTTAAACATACATTGGCAAACTTATACTTACCTGGGCGAATTTACGGACCCCTGGGTGTTTTATTTACTGCCTGGGTGAACCTATACTTACCTGGAAAAATTCAGAGACCCATGGGAATTTTTTTCATTGTTGAATATCTAAATTTGTCCCTTGTATTTTTTTGATTTTTTTTGTGGGGAACTAAAATCGCCCCTACATTTTTTTTAGTTGTTGGGGATCACCAAATTGCGCCACAATATTTTTCCTTTGTTATTGAAGAACAAATCTGCCTTTAATCATTTATCTCCATTATTGGTTGACTCATTCCGACTAGGTTTACCTTGTGGTCAATTTTCCTCACTTAGTCGGTCGGGATTTCATTTGGCCAACCCGACCATCAAAGCACTCAACCAGGGTTCCATTTGGCCGACCCGACTATCAAATAATTCAACAGAACTTTCATTTGGTCGACCTGAATATCAAATAGTTTGAGTGGGATTTCATTTGGTTGACTCGACCATCAAAGCATTTGATTGGGGTTTCATTCGATCGACCCAACCATCAGAGCATTCGAATAGACAATCATTGGGACGACTCGACTAGTGGGTGGTTAAGGAGTTTATTATTTGGTCGAATGGACTTGTAGATAACCAACTTTCCCTTCTCCCATTCGACTTGTCTGTCATTGATTTTTACCCGACTATTGGGAGGTTGAATGGTCCTTCTTCTGGTTGACAGGATATTTACCAACATATGACAGGGATTATAACCAGTCAAAGAAGATGAAGATAGAAATAAAAATTGTATTCCACAGTAGAATCTGTGTTGCTGAGGTGGATAGGCCATAGGCCTATTGTTTACAGTTCATAAGGTATCAAATCAGGTGTGCCAAAGACCTTGAAGAAGTTTCCATGGGAAAATATTTGAACATGGATAAGTTGGAAGAGTTGAGAGACTTCAACACAGATATCCAAGAAGAAAGTCGGTATTGGATACAGAGAGTAGATGAGCTAGAGAAAGATCTTTCCAAACGCCATTACTCCTTCAACGCCATGAGGAAAGAATTAGACATGAGTAGATTGAATCTCTTGTAGTTGGGAGAGAAATTCTTTGAGATGGATAATTGGAAAGAGGAGAGATTCACCAAGGTCATTGATCACCTATACCATGAATTGGAAGTGAAGTAAGAGAAATTGAATAAGCTAGAAGCAATTGTCCAAGAGACCAAGAAATCCCTTTCCATTTACACTTCCGAAGCTATTATCATGACAGAGGAAAACATGGTAAGCTCACCTTCCAACACCCTTGGTGACTTTGAGAAGCACACTAGAGGCAGTGGTTCCAAGATCATGAGGAAAATGGTCTATGATGGCTAAGGGATAGGAAAGGAAGGAAAAGGGACCATGATTTTGATTGTAGCTCAAAAGCGGCCTAAACATGAAGGCCATAGTTTCAGTGGACAATAATTCAGCACAAGTGCAACTCAAATAATGTTTTTCAAGGTAAGAGGAACCGGAAAAGAAGTCGCATGCAACAATCCACACAAATTTTCTTGTAGAAGCTTGGAAGAAGGTATCAAAGAGATGATTCCATCATCCATATTCGCTCCAACTCTTGAGGGACCAATCAACCAAGCTAGCAAGCATCATCATAAGATGAAGAGGTATGGCATAGTTTATTTTTGTTGCAACAAAATAGGTCATAAGGATAGTGATTTTCGTCACTCTAGAAGGCCAAGAATCCCATGCAAGAACTATTGACATTATTGCAGATTGATTGGACATTAGGAGGCCAAATATTGGAGGCTTCACCCGGAATTTCATCCCAAGAACCGAACAACCAAGAAGAAATCTTGGAGAGTCAAGCTATGGGGAAAGAGAAGTTGTGTGCACATGCATCCCAAGGAGCAATTGTAGTCCAATGACCTATTCCAGTAGTGAATTTTATCTCCAGCCATGATATTGACAATAGGGTTATTCCAAAGGCATCCCATACTCAACTCTTATCTTCCATCTTACATCGAAGGCTTCCTTTCATGGATTTTTTCCAGAGTCTTCTTGATACTTGGAGAAGAAGATTGAAGGGAGTTGAAACTTTTGGGGACCAAAATCCTACAAATGGGGAGGTGTGATCAAAATTGGATCTTCTCCAAAACTTTGGAATTAAAGCCTTAGTTTCTTACTCTTTTGTAAAATTTTGTAAACATGTCATTTTAATTTTATTTTGTATTTCTAGAAAAAGTTTGAAGTGGAAACGAACCATTGTGATGGTTGGCCTTCCAAAGGCATCCCATTAAAAAAATGAAGGTTGTAGCGAAGAAGGCATTGATGATGAGATTCAAGGAGAAATGGGGAATGATAGTATAAGAAATTAGAGCTCGAAGAAGGAAAAATGCTTGAAGTTGGGTGGATGAAGGACTTAATGTTCTTGTTTACTCTGAGCAAAGGTGTCTATGAGCCTTGGACTTTGAAATTTTGTAATTCCAGTGAGTAAAAATACACAGAGTCTGTGTATCATTCGCCCCTTTGTAATTTTATCCCGAGCATAACAAAAATCCCATTTAAATGATCATATCTGAGAGTTAATGAATTATATTCTTGGGCATATTTGTTATGAGTTGCAATGTGTTGTAAACACTTTGTTGAAGTTTTTTTATCCTGTATCACCTGTCCAAATAATTCTCACATTGCCTAGGAAAATTTAAACTTCTCTGGGTGAATTTAAACATACATGGGAGAATTTATACTTACCTGGGAGAATTTATAGACCCGTGAGTGTTTTATTTACTTCCTAGGTGAACTTATACTTACTTGGGTGAATTTAGAGACCCGTGGGCATTTTACTTCATTGTTGAACATCTAAATTCGTCCCTTGTATTTTTTTATTTGTTGTGGGGAACCAAAATCGTCCCTAGAATTTTTTTTTATTTTTGGGGGGTCATCAAATTTCCCTACAATATTTCTCCATTGTAGTTGAAGATTGAATCTTCCTTTAAGCATTTATCTCCATTGTTGTTCGACTCATTCCTACTAGTTTTACCTCATGGTCAATTTTCCTAATTTATTCCTTCGAGGTTTCATTTGGCTGAGACGAACATTAAAGCATTCAACTGGGGTCTCATTTGGATGACCCGGCTATCGAAGAATTGGACTGGGATTTCATTTGGTCGACCCGAATATCAAATAACTTGATCATGATTCCATTTGGTCGACCTAAACATCAAAACATTCAATTAGGATTCCATTCGGCCGACCCAACCATTGGAGCATTTGATTGGACTGTCATTTTGAAGACTCAACTAGTGGGTGGTTGACGAGTTTATTATTTTCTTTGCCAGACTTGCGGGTATTAAAATTTCCCTTCTCACAGTCGACTTGTCTATCATTGTTTTTACCCGACTGTTGGGAGGTAGGCTGGTCCTTCTTCTGGTCAACAAGATATTTACCAACATATGGCAGGGATTATAACTAGTCAAAGAAGATGAAGATAGGAATAATAAGTTTACTCCACAGTAGAATATGTGTTGGTGAGGTGAACAAGCCATAGGCCTACTGTTTACGGATCAACATCACTATTCCATATGAATGTCCTTAATCCGCTTCATATTCGACAACTCTTGGGAAATGTCAGATTGCATGTTTGAGAGAGTATTCAATGATAATAATAGATATTTCAAATTTTTTCTCTCAAAATTGAAGACAATGGGATGTAGAAAACCATAGATAATTACAATTACCTCTTCAAAAGAGTGACCATTTATTTGAAATCCATAATCACAAAGAGGATCAATAGAGGTAAGTTTCATTGAAATAATTTTAAAAATACACATTACTCATATATTCAAGAAAATAAATATAATCCTATCACATACTTGAATATTGGTTTATTTTGGAGTAATTATGACTTCATATTTCTTACCTTGACTTGCTTCTACAAGTACTGAACGTAGTTTTTGATTTCCTGTAGCACACATGCCTCACCTGTGATCTAATAAATCAGACACGACATAAATATCTAACTTAATGATGCAAACAAGATTAATGTAAACCATCAAATCCACAAAGGAAAGAATAAATTCATTTTTTTCAATTAAATGAAGCCTAGGAAAAGAATTATATGTACCTTGTTGCAGCCTAAGACAAGGTTTTGTAAAATGTTATTTCACCTTCTGATTTTCTCTCTTTTATCCTGAATTTCAAGGTGTGTTAATGGACACAATCTATTATGATGATATTCAACTCAATTATCAGCGATCTATGCATATTTTACCCTTTCTTGTGAGGCTATGAATGTCAATAGGATAACGCTTTATGGAAGACGATTACGATCATGGAGATCCACTTCTAATCCACAATGTTACATATATCCTCTGCATGTTTTGGACTGGAGAGATCACAATCATTGGTTTTAATAATACTTTGCTCAGTTTCCTATATGCCTCAAATGCAACCACTATCTAGTATTTTTCATATTGGTTTTGGTTCTAGAAGTGAAGCTCATTTAGCCTAGCCTTGTGAACCATCATGATCCCAGAAAACCTATCCGACAACTCCACTATGTGAATGATGTTGGACATATTGTCTTTAATATGTTGTCATTGATGTCAACAGTCAATGTGATTATGATGTGATAATAAGTTGTTATGATGAATTTTCATTGATAAGTTATCATTAATGAATTGCCATTGATTTCAACAGTATAACAGTTAGCAGAGAATGAAAATGTCAAACAGTCTGCAGAGATTCAAGCTCACAAGAAAGGATATTAATCAAATCTCAGAAGGAAGAGCGCATTGTAGAAATGTCATCGAGATCGAAATCCCCACGGGGAAATTCCAAAGGATTCAAGAAAGAATTATGCTCATTGAGATAGTTTTAAGGAGTAGTTGCGTAGAAAGACATAAAGCGAGGTATAGAGGAATCCAATCTAAATATTAGGATAAATAACGATCAAAAGAAATATCGTTAGATCGAGGTGAAGTCAAAGTTTTGAAGAATTATATCTGGACCATCAGATCTAGGAGTTACAAGAGAAGGATCGTTGGAGGATTGGTCAATGATCAGATCAAGTTGTGATCGTCGGATATGCAAGTGCTAGATAAAGAGCAGGGATTCATTGTGGAGCATGAAGGGAGAATTAAACAACTCATTAATTCCTATCCTGCAATTACTATAGACCGTCGATCGTCACCCGCTAAATAGATCTACGTTGGCATCAGTTCTGCTACCAATGAGCAGTTTCCATTGTGGATCTTGACGATAGTTTTAAACGTCATCCTAGTTGGGACCCCGCCATAATCCATAATCATTTATCTACTCTGGGATCATTCTCGACCGTTGGATAAAGTTGAGTGGAAGGATAGGATAAACAAGGCAAAAGTGTTGAGATATCAAATTCCTGATAGTCGTTGGATTGAGTTAATATTTTTCGGGTTAAAGAAGGACCATCAGATCCGAAGCAGGAGCTTTAGAATGTTTCTCAGCCATTATATCAAGATTTTATCTATAGTTAAGTATTAGTCATTGATCTGGAATAGAAAAGGGGAACCGTTATATCAACAGTGGTCAACTTCGACACTAACCACTACAGTAGAAAAGGGTTGAGAATAAGTAAGATTACCTGAAGGTCAAAGTCCCAAAGTGGACATGAATCATCCGATCCGAGGAACACTTTGGATAAAATATCGACTGCTGGATCGAGTAAAGTGGAAGGATAATGTAAGCCACAAATGTTTTGAAGAGGACACGAATCGTCCGATCTGAGAAATATTTTGGGAGTCATATTGATCATCCGATCTATAAAGTGGAAGGATAGGAAAACCAAAGACAAAGGTAGGAGCCTCGAAGTCCCGAAGTAAATGAGGACCATCGAATCTTGACAATACATGATGGTCGTTGGATCAGAATAGTGGTCAACTTCACTTCGGAGAAAAAGGATTCAGAACATATGAATTCATCCGAAGGCCGAAGTTCTGAAGTCACTCTCAGCCGTCGATCTGAGATAAATTTTAGGAGTTAGGACAACCGTTATATCCAAGAGAAGAACATGTGACACATGAGTAGATCCACATCAGCAAGAACATGTGGCGCAATCAAATGATGACAAGTTTCAAAGTGCAGTTGGAATTTTAGGTATGTGTAAGTCACGAATCTAAGTGACATGTGGAAGCCACTCAGTCAGTGCCACGTCAACAAGTGATGTCAACAAGTTACGTCACTCTAGGATTTTTGTACTTCGGGAGTTTCACGACCACTAAATACCCGAAGTCCTGAAGTTAGGAAATTAACGAGAACTGTTCATCGTGCAAATAAAATCCAATCATTCGATCTACTTTGGCAAGATGAACTCCGAAATATTGAAGTAATGTGAAGGAGAAATAACCAGAAGCGCCAAAGGCCGAAGTCAACGTTAATTGTTGATCTACTTCGGGATATTTCCCAACCGATGATCAAGTATAGTGGAAGGATAGCATAATTGGAGGTGTTAACTGATAGCAAGCGATCACCACCACTTTCTGACTCATTCAGTAGGTAATCACTTCAGAGGAATTGCTACTCCAGAATTTAGGAGCCACGAATAGCCGAAGTTTTGAATTAAATGAGAACTGCCCAGCTCATCATGACATTAAAACGTGATCGTTGATCTTGACAAATGATCAAGCACTTCTTTAGCTTAGCACCTGATCACCACCTGCGGTCGTATGGAATAAATAAACAAAGGGAAAAAGAAGAGGCAATGCTCAAATCAATAAGCTCGGGGTTTTGCGTATATGGTCATATGTAAATAGTTTGAAGGAAGCACCTCATAAAGATTTAATTCGACAGAGAGTTAACACTAAAATAATACAGAGAATTGATAAAAGATCAAAATATGATCAGTTTGTGAACTGAGAACACGGTAGAAGCATGAGGAAGATATAATGAGTCGATCCATGTCTGTGATCAACTCACGAAGACAAAAGAACCGACACACGATCATGATTAAAAGAGAGTTAATTCATGAGAATTATGAATAAAGGATAAAAGGAAAAATGATATTAATTAAATATTAATATTATCATTTAAATGAAATGGTACAATGGTTCAAATATCAAAAGACACAATGATTCAAATTCACACCAATTGGAAGACTATATAAACAAGAAGGAATGGTGAGAATATATGTAGTCTAATTTGTTGAAGTATATATATTTATATATAATGGATTGAATGAAGGTTCATTCTATCAGGTTGGTGCATGTTTACAAGTTGGGTTTTGTATGAGGATTAGATTCCTCACATCTCAGTTGGATCTTAGATCAACAAGATGGGACATGTTATGAGAGTTGGATTCCTCATTTCTCAGTTGGATCTGATAAATACAAGCTGGGTCTTGTAACAGAGAGTTGGGTCTCTCAAAATTGTTTGAAGATGAAATTGAAAGATTTATATTATGTATTCATTCAAGATAAATAAATAAATAAAGTATTTGTTCTTTTATATAGATTGATTGAGAAAATGAAATAAATATTTGTTATTCAATTGGTTTGTGAAAAGTGGAAAATTGTCCAAAGTTTTTTGACACTGATTCACCCTCGCCCTCTCAGTGTCAAGTATCCATTTCAAAAATTGGTATCAGAGAGAGGTTCCTTCAGCACAATTTAAACATTGAAGGTAGATTCAGAAGAAATGGGTGGACAAATTGTTAACTCCACAAATGAAGCTCCCTTATTTGATGGAACAAATTATTCATCATGGAGGGAAAATATGAAAAGATATCTAAAGTCAAGAGGATATGGAGTTTGGGATTCAGTAGTAAGTAATCCCTGACACTTAACTACTTCTAAGATCAAAACCAAAACTGCAAAGGAATCTAGGAGAAACAATACAGTAGCTTTAAAATCAATCCATGATGGATTGTCAGACCAAGTCAAGGAAAATATGAGACACTACAAATCTGCTAAAAAATTATGGCCCCAACTAGAAAATTGATATCAGAATGAAACACAAGAAGAAGAGAAATCCTACCAAAGTGAGGAACAAGACTAAGATAAAAATGAATCCTATCAGTATAAGGAAAAAGACTCTAATGAAGAGGATTCCTATCAGAATAATGAACAAAAATCAAAAGAAGAGAATTCTTATCAAGATAAGGAAGAAGATAAAGAAAAGAAAAATTGCAATCAATTTGAAGAACATAATACAGAGAAATACATTTATAATCATAATGAAATGCGTGATTTGATGCAAACCATAGTTAACAATGAAGAATAAAACCACATCAAGGAATTGAGGAATACCTCAGTATTCACTAAAGAAAAAATATTAGATTTTAAGACTGATTTTATAACTACATTTGAAGTGATTAGTATGGAACCATGAAATGGTCTATATATTGAAGTTACTAAGGATGTTCTTGATCATCTTGAGTCCACAACTATGTGCACTCTAGAAAAGTTGGAGAAACTCCAACAAAAGGATATGTTGCTACTTCAACAGTTAGATCAATCTAACCATGAAAAGTTTGAGCATAGAGTTCAGCGAGAAGACAAAGAAAAGGAGATCAAAAGATTGAAAAACAAAGTTATTAATCTAACATAAGATATGGAAGAATTAAAGACACATGATAGTAAAAGAAAACAAGCACTAAAAGAATCACAATAATTAGTTAACAGACTAAACACTCAACTTGAGGAAATTAAAGAAAGTGAAGAAGACCTAAAAATCCAATTAACAAGGAAAGAAAATGCTTACCACATGTTGGAATTGGAAATCATCAATTTCAAAAAGATAAATGAAAGTACTAATGCAGATCTAATGACTCAAATTGAAGAATCTAAGAAAAAATTAGAAGATCAAAAGATTCAAATAACTAAAAAGGAAGAATCATGCCAAATGTTTGAATTAGAATCCATCAACCTCAAAAGGATTCAGCTAGAATACGAGGAAGAAATCAAAAAATTGAAAACTAAAGTTTTTTATCTAACAAAAGATATGGAAGAATTGAAGACAAATGACAAAACTATTAAATGCAAAGAAGTCTTGGATGAGACAGAAGAAATAGTCATCAATCTAAAGACTCATCTTTGTTTTCCCAGTTTCGGTTTCCAGGGGAAAATATATATGTGTAATTTGTTTATTTTCCATTGTATCTTTTATGTTATTTTATTGAAAATCTCTTTGCAGTAAAATATTGTACAAGGTTAAAATCTACAACATTTTGGTGTCCATTAGAACTTCACTCCCTTATTTTGAAAAGAAATGATTGGGCTTGCAATATTTGAAAACCATTTTATGAATCTTAGGTAATAAACTATGAGACCCATAAATGATCTGACCTCCATGATATTTCTTGGTGCTATCCATCCTCTAATGGCCTCTATCTTCTTGGGATCTACTATTATCCCATTTACTGAAAAAATATGCCCTAAGTAATGGATTTTATTTTGATAAAAGATGCACTTACTTAGCTTGGCATACAATTTACCTTCCACTTCAATCATGGGTTGGTTGTCAATATTACCTTTCAATTCCATCATGGGGGGTTGATACTCTGCTTGCTTGTTGTCCAAGGATACATAAATCATTGGCATGCTTCCTCCCATATATTCCATTGTTTCATCCTGTTGAATGTTGTGGAAAGTCCTCATTATTTCTCCTTTGTGAGGGTCTTCCTTATACAAATGATTCCCCTCACATCCCTAACATTGTGTAGGTTGTTTCCTTGGCCTTTTTCCAAAACAATATGTTTCCTTTTGTTCATTTTGGGCTAATTGGCCTTGTTGATTTTCTTGAAACTTATCCTTGAAAAAGGGTGGCTTAAAATCTTTCTTCCTTTGATCCCTCTTTCCCTTCATCTTGTCATTCCAAGTCTTTTAAAAGACTAGTCTCCCTCTACTTTTCTCATAGAGTCACCTTTCTCTCCTTATGGTCTCATCCAAAGTATTGGGGTTATCATATTAAATCTTGTCATTGTAGAAGTAGAGTAACCCACTAAGAAACCTTTGTATTTTGACCTTCTCATATTTTATGAACTCCACATACTTCAACAATTCAAAGAACCTCTTCTCATACTCATCCATTATCATTCTTCCCAACTTGAGTTTAAAGAACTCTTTTATCTCCCTCTCATAGTAATGCTCAGAAAAAAAAAATCAACAGCTAGGCTTCGGCCTCTTCTCCGTTCCTATGATCACCATTGCAATTTGGTTTCTTGATCTTCCTAAGTTCACCTTGAAAGATGTCTCCCTTAGTCCCTCTCCTTATCTTTTGATAGGGGACACACTTGGGATGCTCCCTGTTCCTGAACTTATAGCATGAGCTCTCCTAGTGGATTTCTCTAGGGAATGATGGCACCTACTCCTACTCCTTGAATGTTTATCATTCTCATTCCCATATATTATGCTATGGGATTTTTATTTTGTCACTTGTTTGTCACTAGCTTCAGGCTTTGTGACATTCCTTATTGGATTTCTTTTGCAACATGTTCAAACTCTGAAGTATCTCTTCCTAATCATTCCTCAATATTTAATTATCATATATGTATATTTTCACTTATCTATGAAGGATTCTCATAGTTATAGGCTCTTATCTATCTCTTCTTCCATTTGATTCAATCCCAACATTCTCCATCTTGACATGCAGACCTCTAAATTCTTCTTCATGACTGTAGCACCCTTAGGAATATTCCATTGTTGTGTTTTTCATATAGAAACAAAATTCTTCTCTGAACCTCTAATTTTTTATTAAATATCCATGAAACCAATTTTTGTTAAATGAAAATAAATGCATACACAATTTGGAAAAGAATTCATAAAAAAAATTCTGACCTTTTAATGCCACCAGTCATCTTCTTTTGAGTTGAGTACAAAAATAAAATATCAAAATAATTTTATGAGTTAATATATGGATTCTCCTCCTCAAGACCTTTCCAATTAATATTTATTTTCCCAATTCTAATTTCTGAGAAGAAATTTATGGTCTTTAGAAGTTTTGACCATTTTCCCTTTTTTAACCCTGCATACTACAGGTGTGCTCTTTCTCTCCGAGTGCATTTTTGGATACCCATAATTGAAATTTGGATCCATGGCTGACTTCTACAATCCCTTATCTTTCCATATATTTCTCCTATGCCCCAATTGAATCCTGAGCTAGGAGTTATGCCCTCTAAAATAAACCTGGTATTAAATTTTACCCTTGATTGTTTTGACTGTAACTCCCTCATACAAGCTTCGTTTCACTAATAATTTAACTTGATAGAAATATCTCTTCTATCTCTATCATTTTAGAAGAAGGAACTATGTATCTTAGAAGGACACATTGTTTTAAACAAATTTGATTTCTAAAAACGTTGTTTAGGCCCATAAAAATGTCCTGTGAGATGAAGACCTTCAGAAACTAGATTTTTTCATGAAAAATTCATTACTTTACTAGTGTAATAGTATTTAGATATAATCCATTTCTCTCGAAATCGGGATTAATCGTTGATCTTTTGGGCCTTTCCAAGTTTTATTTAGACCTCTACAAGCCTATTGGAACTCTACTTTGGAGCCTCCCCATCGGAAGCTTCAATTTCTGGCTATGTGAATTCCCCAAAAATAGCAGTTCAAAGAACTATCGAACTCCCTCTGAACTCGTAGTCTGAAACATTATCGGACTCCCTCCAAACTCCTAGTCCAAAACATAGTTGGACTCCCTCTGAACTTGTAGTACAGTACACTTTCAAACTCCCTCCGAACTTGTAGTCAGAAACACTATTAGACTCCCTCTGAACTATTAGTCTGAAACATTGTTGGACTCCCTCTGAACTCGTAGTTTGAAACATTGTCGGACTCCCTATCAGAAACCTTCCTTGAGACCTTCAAAAAAACTTCTCTGAAAGAAAATATATGAGATCGAATGGCTGGGAATGACCTCGGTTGATCTAACATCTCTCATTCTTTTGGGCTTCTTCCCTCCAACTTCTCTTCTTTCTACTTCAACTCACGCCCTACTTTAGGACTTCCCTGAAACTTGACCTCTAAGGAATGGCTAGGATTAACCCTCGATACAATGAGCATTCCTCGTTTATTGGCTCACACCATCAAACTCCTCCCTTCGAACTCAACCTCATGCTCGACCCCAAGTCCTTCAGTAACCTTCTTCCCAAAGGCCTTTAGAGAATGCCTTGCTCGGATCTTCTACGATTGAATCTCGAACGTTGATTCTCCAGGTCGAATTAATCTAGGTCGTCAATCCACTAAACTAGAAAGTCTCCATGAAACATGCAAGAGTTCAACTTCCAAGGCCAAATTCAACTCTACAACTTGTAGATCAAAGCCATAATTATCTTCTTTGTCTACTCTGCAACACTGAAACTCGAAAATATGCTCCACATTTGGGGATTTCACCCCATTTCACCATTTTCCCCCAAATTCATCACATGATTAAATATGCAACCATGAATCTACTCAATTCATGTTGTCTCTTGGCCCATACAAGCTCAGTGTTGAATTTTGAGCTCTAATACCATTCTATAACGTCCCCCAGCTTAACCAGGGAACATTAATATGCGGAAAAACACATAAAATGAATTTTTTCTTTGCTAAACAATTCTTGTAGCTTACTAGTTATGATTTAAACACATTTTTCAACCAATTTTTTATACCCTTAATCAAGGATGATTTTAAGGATGAAAATTTATATTAAAATGTACAAACATGGGCTAATCTTACTACTCCTTAATATGCAAAATGTAAAATGTTTGGCAATAGTTTTGTAAAAATATTCAAATTTCTAAGGATTTTATATAGTTTCTATAAAATTTGGGTGATTTTTAAGGTAAAATAATTTTATTCTATGGAATTTGGGAAAATCATTTTTAGAAAAAATAGAAATTAGCAAATCATATTTTGGGAAAAACCATTAAAAATTAGTCCATTGGTGAAATTGATCCCCTAAAATCATCTATTTCCTTAATTATATGCAACTATAGCAGTCTAAACAAGCATCTATGCAACTGATAAAACATCTATAACAACATATAAAATCATTCTCATATACATAGTAAATGCATAGTAATTACATTCGTGGAATAACTTGACAAAATGGATAAACACTTATCTTTTAAAAGAGAGTCTATGCAACCAGCTACTTGGGAAGGGCATTCCACCCAATCATAGACCTTTTTTTCAAAATCTCAACAACAATTCACCCCCAAGATGGGGCTAGGAATCCACAAAAGAAGGGTGTCTCTCAGAATCCCTTAGAGATCCATATCGCACAACCCACTATTTTTCTCCTACATGTGTCCTGAATTTCCTCCATCTCTCTTCCTCTTGACTTACCCAACACAAGGAATGTACCCCTTCACTGCTATCAGTCCATTGGATGTCCCATTTTTTTATCAGGGTCTTTCTGGCTAAGAATATCTCAGTTGGGAACTCAAGGGAATTCACTGCTAAGAAAAACTACCAGCAAAAATAATAACAAATTGATACAGTGCAACTCACCCAAGAATTCACTCTTCAGGCCTGACAACCTGGCTCATCAATTTCCAGCTCCAAAAATGCTCCAACATGCTCCAGATTTTGCCCAGCCTTGTTCCAAGTCCCAAACTCTTCTGCCCTATTCTCTAGTGTTGTTCATGTGAAAACTCAATGTCTAAAATTATTTGTTACTACCCTTACTAATTTCCTGTCTTTCCCGAAGACAATTGACTATTCATTGTGCTCAATGTTCATTCACACCCACCCTATGACAAATATTCAATGATTGGGCTATCACTCACTCAACCAGAAAACATAATTTTTCCCCAATGATAATGAAATTCAGAAATGTGGGTTTGAATTAATACCCACAAATTATTCCCCTTTTGCACCCCTCTTGGACTCTCTCTAGGCATTCCCCCTCTCTTATGGCTTAATCAACCCCATCTCTATCTGTATCCCAATAATCAGTATTACATTATATATTTATTTACAATTCAGGAATAAATTATGGCCATAGCCACATTTATATGTGAAAAATTATGCATTAATTAAATGTAGGGCAATCTAAAAGGAATTGTTTTGCATCTTCTACTGGCTTCCAGTCACAAAGAACAAATTCCCAAGGTGTTTTGGTGTTTTGGGAATTGTCCAAAACCCACTATATAGCTCTTTAGAGTTTGCTCTTATTTTAGCAATGTTGATTTAATAAGCCAAACATGTAGCATATTTCAATTGTCCATGAAAATAATTCAAACATATAAAATAATTATTATCTAAATTGATTTTAAGCATATTTCAATTATATATAAAATGGTACATCAAAATAATTATAATTATATATAAAATGGTATATCAAAATAATTATTATCCAAAATAATTATGAGCTAAAATGATTTTAAACATATTTCAATTATATATAAAATGGTACATCAAAATAACTATTATCCAAAATATTTATTAGCTAAAATGATTTTAAACATATTTCAATTATATATAAAATAAGGGAAATATATTTCCATTATATATCATAATAATTATGATTTCAAATAGTTTCAAATATATTTTAAAATTCCTTCCATCCATTCAAAATAAATCTAATTAAAAAAAATATATTTAAAAACATAATAATTTTTCAAATATATTTTAAATTAGAAAAATAAATTCAACATAACCTATGCTATTTAAATTCCTTAAAACACATTTAAGCAACTCAAAATACTTTGAAAATGACTCAATAGGAAGCCACTCAATCTTTGTTTTAAAAAAACAAAACAAATTTTATGAAATATTTGCTAAAAGAAATATACAGATTTGGAAGACCAAATAAATATTATATCAAGCTATATCCGAAAAAGTTGTGCCGCTCGCAGTGCCAAGATGGGCCGGATACGGAGATTTTTCCGAAGAACTGCTCCCTAATCTTCTCATCCCACATTCATTGTTCAATCGGCACTGCGACTGCGACGCTTATCACGCGTAACGCATCCGGGCCAAAGGTCTACCGCTTCCAAGCCATGGGCGACGGTGATATCTCTGTGTCTCTCGATGATAATACGGTTTCCCTTCATACCTGTCACGTGTATAACCTCCTCGCCCATCGTCAGCCCTT
>SNQJ01S0009789.1:7739-65962 GCA_010110895.2 Picea sitchensis
TCACGTCTTGGCCTTTTGAGTGTACCAGGAGATGCGCTGGGCTAGGGCACACTGATCTATCCAGAGATTAGGTCAATCTCGTCACTTTAAGGTGCCTCAACAAGAGGTTTAGGGTTTCTGCAATTGCTTCTGCTGGTAACCCTAGCTACAGTGCTTTTGGAAGCTGCTCCTGCTAGTAACCCTAGCAACAGTTCCTCAACGAGCTCAATATCTAGCGGCTATGTTTCCTTCCAGCGTTTTAGGCTGACTGAAGGGGTGTGGGCCCATAAACTGTTAGAACATAGAAGATGGTGTGCTCGTTTTACCATTGACGATACCCTTGTCACCCAACCACAGGCCGAAGCCTCCCTCCGAGCACCTTAACCTTGACCTGAGAATTCCTCCAGAAGCAAACCCTAGGCTAGATATCCAAACAAAGAGTAGCGCATCTATCCCCAAGGATAGCGCAACACAAAATACTGATCAGATGTTCCAAACCATAGCCAAGAGATATCCAAGCCAATACTGAAACTAGTTGTTGTTGCATTTGCACCTGCAACCCTCCTCCAAACCTGTGCACTAGACTGCAACTGCAGTGCGCACCAACTGGGAAAATTGCAGTCCTGAGATGTGACAAATGAGAACTGGTGCCCTGTATTTATAGTAATCCTACCAGTTTGTTGGGGCCGACTTCTCCTTCTGGGTATGTGTCTGTTCAGTAGTTTATTATTAATTCTGGCCGACTTCTTCTCTTGGAGGCTAATAGCCTAATATAAATTATCTTCTTGAGACGAAAAGGCTTCTAGGGTTATTGGCCAACTCATTAGGGTTTCTCTTGCTTCCCGGAGTCTTCTATTCTCGTTAGGTTCATACGTGGGGGTAAATACCTCCCGCAGCTACCATAATATTAACACTTGCTTGATTCAACTTTGCAAAGTTGAGGTCCTGCAGTTGCAGTTCGAGCTCTTCGTGGTTGTTCACTATTTTTTTATTCTTCAACTTTGCAAGTTGTTGGACCTGTTGTTTCGTTTTTCATTTTTTTGGGTGCTAAGGTCTTCTCATCCTTTGTTGATGTGTAAGTTTCCTTGTTCTTGGTGATTTTCAATATTTTATTCCAGACCATTTTTGTCTGTGCTCTTAGTTTCTGTTCCTGGAAACAATGCGTCTTCATATGGCAGATGTCGCGTCCATTGTTTTTCTGAAAATTGCAATGCAGAGGCCTTTATGAAAAGTGGTTGGGAGCTATCATCAGATGGAACCATCGGGTGGGGTGTAGATGCAGTGTATGCTTCTACTCTGTGAGCCAGAAAACTGCGTCTTCTTGTTTTCTTTTTGTTGAGTTAAGTTATGGTTTTATGTTTTTGTCGTCTTTCTTCTATTTGGTTCAGTTTCTAGTGTCGGTCTATTTTATTCTCATCTTCTATGGGAACTAAGGGGATTCAAGTTGAGAAGAAGAAGGTTTAAAGATACATATGGGGATTGGTGCGCTATTTTTCTTTTCTTTTTTATTTTGCTAGTTTTTATTTTTTGCCTGTGTTTTTCTATGTTTTGATAGAAACTGAAAGTAGCTAGCAAAAAACTTCAAAATGATAGTTGAAAAGATGAAAGAGGTAATAAATGTTGAGTCGTATCAAAAATATACACAGTCCATTGTACATGACAACATTGGCGTGGTTTTGCATAGGAATGGCCTTTTTAGATTGGATGCATTCTAGTATACTGTTGGAGATTGCCTTTTCGATACATTCCAGGGTCTATTGCATTTCCGGTATTCGTTAACCAAGCTGTGCAATGGATTGCTAGATTATTTCTTGGCCTGTTTTAAAAATGGTGATGTTGAGGCTTTGCATTCCTATGAATACGAATTGAAATCTGATTTTCTTCGATAGTTGCATGGAATACATGATGTGGCTACGTATTTTTCAAAGATGCGGTTGTCTGCATATCCAGTTCTTCCTGCACATCAGAGGGGACTTTGGGGAGATACATTTTGTATTCGGTGGCTATCTAACTGGCTGAATATATCAGTTGGCATATGGTCATTTACAGGAAAAACAAGATATCTACTATTCAACAAAATTGCATCTGACAATCCATATTGCATCTTGTTCTATGATGTCGATGCCCTCAGTGGCCATTATGAACCACTGTTGTACAAAAAAATGTCCATATTAAATATAGAAGGTCCTCGTATCTACTTGTCCATTATTTGCAAAGACCTTCAATCGCAATGGAAACCGATTTTGGATGGCATAGATAACTATGGTTTACACCTGGCAACAAATTTTGTGTCTAGCTGTGGAGATACTCTGTTTAATGCAATTTGTTGTTTGGTAGCAGCCGACTTCGATGTTTAGTCCCTACGTCATTACACTATACATTCCTTCTGCAATGGGATTATAGGTGGTAGAGAACAATCTTTTAGGTACTTGCATTAGCACCTTTTCCCATATCTCATGGAAAATATGTCGGTAGTTGGAAGTTGGCAGGAATACCTTGTGAACATGGCACTTCCATATGAAGAAGGGAATATGGAGGGTTGCATATTTTGTTTGCAATGGTTTTCTATGGTATTTAGGGTGAAGATCTAGGTTTGGTTGGCCTCGCCAGCTGGCACTGTCCATTCCTGGGTTACCAATTCAAATTACGATCGAATAATTCACATCATGTCATTGCAAATAGATACAGAACATATCCATTATGAACCTTTGCTTGGAGATATCAATAGTTCAGAGTTGAGTGTGCATGCCACCCAAACGACATCGAATTTGCATATGCGTGGAATGATTTTTAGTCAAAACGAGAGTCCTCCCATTTTCTATATGGGCAGGCAGGGCTTGAACAAAAAAAATGTGCGTAGAATTCATTTCAATTGTGATGAGGCCATAGAGGGATTAAACAAAAAATGTGGAGTAAGTTATCACAATTTGAAAAAAAATATTCATCAAATTCGTCTGACTTCTGATAAGCAAATAGAGGCCTTGAACAAAAAATGTAAAATAGTTTCTGAGAAACTGGGTGAGAGTGAAATTCATCCCAATTACCACCAGGTCATCCTCCCCTTGGGAAAGAAATGTAGATTAAGTTACCACAACTTTAAAAAGGTCATCTACGAGAGAAAAAAAAACATTTCTACACTTCCTTTTAGAGAGAAACTCACATATGACAATGTAAAGAAATTTTTTCATGAAAAGAAAAACATAAACATGTGCGCTTGCATATCCCAGAATGGTCATGCAACTGTGGCAGTTCGTGGTGTACATGAAAAATAGGAAACAGTTTCTACCCATACTTCCCTGTGAAAAAAAAATGCAAGACACACCTACATGAAACAAATGAAAGACACTCCTTCCATTGCATGTGCAATTTGTGAACAATTGAATTTTTCAAAAAATAGTAAGTCTTTCACACCTGATTTGCAAGAAGAATACCTCCAGCTGACAACCCATGATAAACCATTTTCCAGTGAGAAAGTTTGTCTTCCATGAAAACAATCGCTTGAAAATGGAAAACTGCCACAGTTTGCAACCCCTAACCAAATAAGATGTAATACACCACTAGCAGATGTAAGTGTGATTACGAAACTTGAGGAGAGGCTTGTCTCTCTATGAATTACATTTTCTCAAACCATACCTTAGGGATATAAGTGACCCCATATGGGCTTAATAGGATCAATTATTAATGTGCATGTTCATCTAGATGTCGTGCAAAAAGCGTTTCCACAATTCATTAACAATACAATTACAATCGTTGTGGCTCTAAAAAGATGCATGCAATACAAAAATGTGTATCAGACAGGCAAAGTGCGTGTGCATGGTGTTATGAAAGCATTAAAGGAATTATGTTCCAGGGTCTTGTACAAAGAAGAGAACATTTTTATAAATGCCAACTGGAATAGTGTTCTCGCAAAAGAACATGGCAACTCTGTAGAGACTCTCGAAAATCCTAGTGATTCTGATACAAGTGATGAATCAAAGACAGAAATACCTACTGAAACATTGGTCCATGGATTCACTGATTCATAGTGCATTCATGACTTGGAAGACAAAATTGTCGAAATCACACCTAGCGAGGGGCAGCGTCCACTTGCAATATTCAAGGACAAATTCACAAAGGAAATGAACTTTCCAACACTGTTCTATGAAGATCCACATGGCACTGATATTATAGAATGATTCAGTTATCATAAATAGTCTGATGGGAGATACTACATTAAAGCGGTTAGTTCTCCTGTCACATAACAAATTTGTTTTTCAAAACAATGCGCATAATAATAGAGCAAGTTTTGTTCTGCATGTGGGTCCGAATAAGAAAAGGCCAGTTACAAGGAAGAAAGTTGTTGGCCAAGGATGTGAAGTACAAAGTAAACCTAGAAAAATTCCTAAAATCTGATATTGGATACATAGATTTCAAGAACATCCGCACCTCTCCTGACTATTTGCAACAAAACAAAAACAAAAAATTTTGCAATGATCCGGCAATTGGGGCCGCCAACATTTTTCATCACATTTACAAGTGCAGAGCATTGCTGGGATCCATTGGTGGTTGTCATTTCTGACCTGCATAGTAACAGGAAACATAAAAAAAAAATGATACACCGGAAAATAACGACATTGACCACCTCATAAGAAAAGACCTGGTGACATGTCCTCGATACTATAGACATAGAATAAATGATTTGAGACAATTGATATTCCATGATGAATTTTTTTTTGGAAAAATATCGGACTATTGTTTTGTGACTGAATTCCAAAATAGGGGAAATGAGCATGACCACACACTATTGTGGATAGAGGGTGCACTAGTCTATGGAGCTCATAAGAATTCAGAGATCGAACAATTTGTGGATAAATACATAACATGCAATACATATCATTTAGAACCAGACCTTGCGAAAGTCCATAGACATTACCATACAAGAAGTTGTAGAAAACGAAAAAACTCGCATTGCAGATACAATTTCCCCATTCCACCAATGAGAGCTACAAGAATCATAGAGCCAGTTAGTTTAGAGGATAGTGTTGTTGTTGATAAATCTAAATCCTTGTTCACATTTCTAGAACAAGGAGGATTTGATGAAATGATGAGCTTTGATTCCTCTTAACACAGGTAAATCTTTCAAAAGATGAGTACATCCAAGCCATACAAATAATGCTTAGACAACCAAAACTTTTCCTTAAACGAAAACTCTCACATATATGGAACAACAGTTTCTCCAAGGACATGCCAGTTATGTGGAAAGAAAATATAGATGCATAGTACGTGTTGAATGCATATGCTGCAACATCCTATTGCACCTCGTATATGAAGAAGATTGACAAATCTATGACATTTGCATTCAGAAAAATAAGCAAAGAACACGAAATAAGTCATATTGATGCCATACAAATGATACACACCATTGGAAATACATTGCTTAATCTTCAACAAATGTCTGCTCAGCAAGCAATTCACATTGCCCTTTCTTTGCCCCTCACTTGTAGTTCAAGAAAATGTGTCTTAATAAACACATCTCCACTTGAAAACACACATTTATGCTTAAACCACTGGTTTTGCTGCAATAAGAACCTGGAAATTCAGAGGACGCCATATTTCACTCTATTATTAATTATTACATCCAGCATCCATCTTCTATTAGGCATATCTGCTTAGCAAAATTTGTATCACATTACAAAAAAAAACGGGACACCCATATCAAAAATAAAAAAACCCTCTGTTATACAGTTTGTCAAATACAATAAACATTGTGACTATGAAAACTATTGTAGATAAAAATTGTTGTTGTACATTCTGTTCCATGAAAAAGAAGAGACATTAATACATAACTTCTCTACATGGGAGGCCATGTATATTGCCTTTGAGACTATAGTGCATATCAATGAAGTTAGATTTACCTTCAATGTTAATCCAACATGGGGCGATCTAGAAGTTGCACTTAATGACCTAGAAAACCCTGGAGATCATGATGAGACATTCAGAAACCCAAAAGAAACCAGAACTCCTTCCAAGTCCTATGACTTACAAGCGAATTTTCCTCGTCCTCCACCGGTTGAAAGTGAAAAACGTATCAACCTTGGTTTTCAAGTTACAAAACATCCTTTCCTGATTGAAAATAATGAATACCAAAGAATAAGACGTATGTTGAATCACAAACAACAAACAATTATAAAGGACATAGGAAAGACATTCACAACTAAAGCATTGTTCCAAATGATTATACAAATCTATGATTCAAATAATTTCTCTAATCCTATGAAACCAAAGGTCCTAATAGTTGCATACACAGGAAAAAACTGCATACAATGATGGTGGAACAATAGTCCACTCTGCATTTTTAATGTCTTTTAACAAGTCACAGTTTCTTCCACTTAGCAAGGAAATGTTGGATACATTATCTAAGCTTTACGAGGAACTCCAATTTGTATTTATAGATGAAGCATCTTTGATTGGAAGTCGCTTCTTGTATTCCATTGATAGCCGACTAAGAAGCATAAAACATGTGCAGACCAAATACTTTGGAAACATTGACATGATCTTTTGTGGCGATCTTTACCAAGCATAGCCCATCCAAGATTCTTTGATATTTGAACAACCTATCGTTAACATGGAAACAATGACCCATGACTTCTGGAGAGACAATATTAAATGATTTGAGTTGCATACTACAATGTGGCAGATAGATGAAACATTCATTGCAATTCTAAATAGAATTCGCACAAACAACCAAACATATGATGACTTGACCTATATCAATTTGAGGTGCTTATGGCCTACACCAATAGATCCAACGTTCCCTTACCTATTCTATAGAAATAATAGCCACATGCTGTCTCTCATGCCTGGCGATAATATCATCATCAATTCAATTGACTTGGAAGAATACAACCATGGAAATGTCCCACGCCATGAACATTCAGTCACTTTACCTTTGCACCTTGCACTAAAATTAGAAATGCTAGTTGAAGTATATGCCTGTAACTATGATTCACAAGATGGCTTGGTGAATGGTGCAGATGGAATACTGAAAGGCTATACAAAGACAAAAAAAGTAGATGTCCTTTGGATTAAGTTCCATGAACCGCATATAGGCAAGCGACAAGCAAGCAAGTTGTCTTATCTATATAATTCAAACACTGTAAGTGATTAGACTCCTATTTTGAGAATATCAAATCCAGTATCGACATCAGCAAAGACAGGTCGACTGAAGATTCACAAACAATTTTCGATTAAACGTACATGTGCATGTACAGTCCACAGATCACAAGGCCTAACACTTGATAATGTTGCATTTCAGCCTGCTGGAATTCAGATACATGGACTTGTATACACAGCATTGTCCTGTGTCAGAAGCATAGAATCCTTTTATTTACTAAGTCCTCTGACAAAAGATAACTTCAAAGTGAAATAAAAAGTTGATACTGAGATGGAACGACTGAGGACCACCGCAAAATGGCAACTGCATTATGATTACCAATCCATACAAACAAATTCATCTGTATCAATACTGTCACTTAACACACGCAGCTTAAATGCACACATGGATGATATATTGAATGACTATGATTTAATGCAATCCGATATTCCGTTCTTGCAGGAAACACACATGGCATTGTGCATGCAGAACAAACAATTTCCAAATCACAATTTCATATCAAGTTACATTACACATGGGGTGATGATACTGGTGAAAACACATGTACCAATTTTGGACCACATACATATTGAAGAAAAGAATGTTGAACTAGTGCTTGCCAAATTTTTTTCCCATGGAACAAAAGTTGCAATACTAAATCTGTACGCTGCTCCCCATGTAGCATTCTCCAACATAGTAAATATTATTTCCAATGCATTGGACCATTTCCATATGAACAGATCCATTGTATTTGTAGGAGACTTCAATATTGACATGCTACAAAACATTGGGAGAACAAAAGAATTGCAAAACTACATGTGCAAATGTAGTCTACGGTTTCTTTTGAACAACACAGCCCATCTATAAAATGCACTTATTGACCATGTCTCGTCTAATGTGCCCATTTTTCAATACAATATGTTTGTCTTGGACACATATTGATCTGATCACGATACAATTGGTATTGCACTTGAATTATGACATATACATCAAACTTATTGCAAACTCATATTTCTATGTTTCAAAGCATATATGTATCCCTGATTTCTACACATAGCGTTCTGGTGAGCATACAAACGATCTTCTACTCTAATTATAAAATATACATTGTGCAAAAAAAAGAAAAAATAAGGTACATCCTCAAAAAAACTATTTGTGACTCTATTCATCTTATTCAATTTTTTTTTTTTGTATATATGTACATAGTAGTTGCATTTTTCTTAACATCTGATCTTATGTTCATATCCCTTTTGTTTTGTACTTTTGTTGATAGAAACAGAAAGGGAAACTAGAAGGCGCAAAGAACTCCTACCCAGAGATGTACATGAATCAATGCAAAGGTGCATTATTTTTTTGCTTGTGTTCCATAGTAAACAATTTTTCCTTTACTTTCTCTGAATTTGTCAAACTTGTTTGCAGGTATGTGTCTTTTTTTTTTTTTTTTTTCTTGCCCCGAGAAGCCACTACGCTGCATGTCCTCCATCCAACAAAACTACAATGTTGAGACAGCCAGCTCGCAAGTCCATTTGTCAATATGTATATTGCCATACTATAATTTCTATTTGCAGGACACAGAACATTAGAGGCATAGTGTGCAGCTCGCAAGTGCATGATCCAAATAAGCGGCTAAGTATGGAATAAGGGATCTGTGCATCATAAGAAATTTGTAGGGAACCAAACAATAGACACATTTTTCTAACCCCGCAAACCCGACAACGCGGGATGCACAAACTGTACATGCTCTTTAAATTCTCAGCTACCCGGCAAGTCTGCTTGTCAATTTGTATATCGCAGAACTGTATGTGCTATTTTTAAAACACAGAACAATAGAGGCCTATTTGTTTACCCCTCCCGTCTGAGAACCCGCAAGTATGGAATGTGATATCGGTACACGATCTATAAAATCTCATGTCCATACTTTATAAAGGCACATATTTACTTTTGCCTCGTTCTACACACATTGATCTGGTAATCACAGACTTGGTATTGCACATGAATTATGAAATGTGTAGTGGGAGTCAGACGGAGCCCTTTTCTTTTCTTAGGCAATTTTGAACCCGCCAGCCCGAGAACCAAATTTCTATATGGCGGAAATCGGCCCAATGTACAACCCACAAATATGTATTGCTCATTTGTGGGAGCCCACCAGCCCTGGAGTAGCATGTTGAGCCGGTCACCTTGCAAATCCACTTCTCAATTTATTGTCATAAGATATTTCCAAGGCACCGAACAATAGAGCGTTATTTTTGACCCTGCCAGCCCGACAACCCGCGATCCAGAAATTATAGATGGTCTATCAAATTTAGACCAACCCGCAAGTCCGCTTCTCAATTTGTATATCGCAAAAATTTGTATGTTACTTGTATAACATCGAACAATAGAGGCCTTCTTTTGAACCCGCTTGCCCGAGAACCGCGATCCCAAATCATGCACTTTTAGACTTGGCCATTCCTTCCTTGCTTTCTCTTTCCTGTGGCCATTACCTTCGCACGTGTGCATGATAAAAAGTATTTTTTATCTATATATGTGTGTGTGTGTGTGTGTGTGTGTGTGTGTGTCTTCTTTCTAAATCTTTAACACTAATAGGTCATCGTGAAACTACCATCTAAGTTATCATTGATGTGTGCAAGGCTCGAGAAGTTTTTCCATTAATGCAATTTTTGCGAAGCATTTTTTTCTTCCTTCCCAGTTTTAATTTCAAATGCCATGGAATGTCATTCACACACTGCCAGCTTGCCTCGCTCATGAAACCTCCAATCGCTTCCCAGTCTTAATTTCAAATACCATGCAATGTCATTCGCACGCCGCCAGCTTGGTTCATTCACGAAACCTCCTATCCTTAAATGTTGTTGGTCGTAACCCTCACCTTCGCACTTCTAAGTTTGCAATAACTATGTTTTACTTCTAACAGGTCACCATACAACACGCATAGATATTGTCATTAATGAGGAGATTTTCCATTCGCATGCATTGAAGCAATGTTTGCGGGCGGTTATATTGTCCCCTCCATTTCTTCATTTCAAATAGCATCTGGAGCCAACCAACCTTTTGATAAACTACTACCAGCAGTTGTACAATAGTTTTGTAGAGACATAGTGAACATCTTCCTCAAGAGCTTCCCGTGCAGAAGAACGGAAAAAAAATTGTAGGGGAGGCGGAGCAACCCAAAATTTACAGTCAAAACATGGATCTTGATGCTGATCTAGAAAGCATATTTTGCAACCTTGATCATCCCACACATGCAATTCAACATGCCTTCTCAATGGACATGGTTGGTACTGACATTTTTTATGAAGATGAATTATTCGTATTCCAGAGCGTTGTTTTTGAAACTGAATCAAAAAAATTAATCATTGAAAAAAGAGATGTAAAAAATAAGAAAAGAAAACATCTTTTAGAACTTGACCTTGCCAATATGCATGCATCCAAAATCTCTGAACCTCATAGGGGAACTAGAGATTCTCTTCATGATTCCGTTGGAGTCATTGAAGCTGAAAATGTCAGACTAAAGAACCGAATTAAGGAATTAGAAGAAGATTTGTTTCCTATTCTTTTGCTTGGCAGCTCCTTTGAAATAGCCATGCCTACGACTACGTGCACCCCTGCAACAAATCTAAAAGGGTCCTCCAGCTTCCTTTCATCCTGTAGATGATATGTCGAGAAAAATATCAACAAAAGAATAGAACTAATTGCCAAGGCCTGGGAAACATCACAGAATATGGATTCCCTGGGGAGCAGGGCACATAACTTGCTCCTACTTCTGCAAACAAATTTAAATAATGAAGAAAATTTCTATGTGCACTCAATCATCCCTTTCACCTTTCATGTCAACAACATGCCAGAGACGAGAATAACACAACATGATCTCCCATCCAAAAAAAGGCTCACTCAATTAGAAGCATGCTGGAAACAAAAAGTGAAGAACCAGTACCTAATTGTGAAATCGTGTGAGCAAGCAATATCAAAGAAAGAAACATTGTTCACAAAGCTCACCAAAATAGACTTAGCAAGAAAGACAAATGGCTTCCAAGACCCCAGCTTAATCCTCAACTCGTCGACGTTAACCAAGCAAGCTTTTGATTAACAATATGATAATTTGAAGGCTTTGTCTTTAGAATTGTTTTACAGAATTGTTGAATATGATGAAGAAGAGGTGCACAACTGGGTAGTCGGGTATTCTCTATAGAATGGAGACATTCATGAAGGTCTGTGTAAACTTTCAATTGATTTAAGCGAATTAGAAAATGAAGTTTTCAACATTCGAATCTGCAATGACATCAACGTCGCCCCCTTGATAAGCTATATTGAAGAGAACTTGAAGTGGAACAACCACGAAATCCAACAGGCAAATGCATAAATCCTCTGTGTATCAATCCAGTTATTGAAGCGGGCTACCCACAAAAACCAGAAGGGAAATGAATGATCAACCAAACACAAAAATTACTTATACGTACCATTCTTGTAAGTTTATAGTGATAGTATTTTCTTTATCAATCCAGTTATTCCTTTTCTGAGTAGAAATCTATAAACAAAAACTAATCTTCGCATTTCTACTTTTCAAGTATTACATTCTAGCGTGTCCAACTTCTTTCCACACTCCTATTTCTTGTACATATTTATGTTATGGTCCGCGGGAGCCCCAATCCCATTCTATATGACAAACACATTTACATTTCCAACGATATGTAACAAACTATTATTTTTTTCATATATTCCAAATAAAACTATTCTTTTGTCTCCTTATATGTTTATGTCTTCCTAGATTTTTTTATCTTCAGCTATGCTGAATGTGAAGTAATTCTATTTATTTTATCTCTATTCTCTTTTTTTCTTTTTCAAAATAAAGTATGACATAAATCACTCACTCAAATTTGACATATCATATTTCACACATATATATGTTTCTTTAAATTTCCAGGAATGTGTAACACGTTTCATTTTTTTCCAATTTTCAGCCCCCCAGCTCGACAACCCATGCTCCAAAAACTGCCAAAGTATGTAATCTGGTCTCTGTCACACTATATAGAATGAAGGTTTCGTACATGCTCTATAAAAGAACATATTTCGTATGTATAAAAGTAAATATCTAATTTTAAAAATTACATTTTTGCTATGTACAATTTGTGCTCTCCAGGAACCTATAGTTTGATACATTCCAATTTCTTGTATCCACGATCCCCTGTTTTAAAGAAAAATAATTTGGGAATGCTATTTATTTGGTCCTCCTGTCCACCACCCTGTGTAACAGACATTGGTACTATATTTTTTGTACATTTTTCCACCACCGTGTGTAAAACCTATGCAAAGAAAAGTAATTCCCAACTGTTAAATTTTTGGGACATGAGCCCCTTGAAATTCAAATAGTTCGCAGGTCCCATTATCAATTTGTACATCAAGGAACTCTCAATGCTATTTGAAGGTCATGGAACAATAGAAACTCATTTTTCAGGTCCCCAGCCCGAGAACCCGCCATCCAAAAACTCGCTAAGTATGGAATGAGGGTTCCGTCTATGCTCTAATTCAGGAAGGCTAGTTTTCCTCTTATTTTTATGTGTTCCTAGATTTTTCATTTTCAGAATGGACTATGACATAAATCACTTACTCAAATTTCAAATATCAGATTTCACTTATATATATATATATATATATGCTTCTTTAAATTTTCAGCGATATGTAACATGTTTTATTATTTTTTTATATAAATGTCATAAAATTGTGTTCACTACTTTTTTTCTACTCAAACGTAAAGAGACTGTCATTTCTTGCATTTTTGCAACATGTCCTGCACAATGTTTGTCACAAAGGCCCTTAAAATTAAAATAGTTTGCAAGCCTACTTCTCAATTTGTACACCACCTATCTCTGTCTGCTCTTTGTAGAACATGGAATTGGGGCTTCGTTGTTGTTCTATAAAATCTCATCCCCATACTTTATGAAAGTACATATTTCGTATCTATAAAAGTAAATGTCTGCTTTACAAAATTGTGTATTTTTTATGTATAGTTTATGGTCTGCAGGAACCTATAATTTCATGAATTTCAATTTCTTGTGTCGAGGAGCCCCTGTTTTAAAGAAAACTAATTTAGGAATGATATTTATTTCGTTCTTCTACCCACCGCCCTATGTAACAGACATTGGTACTATACTTTTTTCCCTCTTTTCCACCAGCGTATGTAAAACCTATGTAAAGAAAACTAATTCACGAATGCTGAATTTTTCGGACACGAGCTCCTTAAAATTCAAATACTCCGCAAGTGTGATTCTCAATTTGTTTATCGTGGAACTGTTGGTTCTATTTGTAAGGCATAGAAGAACAGAAGCACGTTTTTCAGGTCCCCACCCTGAGAACCCGCAAACCAAAAAATGCCTAAGTCCAGAAGCCTCTTTTTAAAAAAAAACTAATTTGGGAATCATATTTGTTTCATACTTTTCTCCACCAGCCTATGTAATAGACGTCAGTACTATTCTTTTTTTTTTTACTCCAGTAGCATATGTAAAAAGGAAAACTAATTCGGGAATGCTAAACTTGTTCGACACGAGCGCCTTCAATTTCAAATAGTTCACAAGTTCGTTTGTCAATTTCTATATTGCGCAACTCTACGGACTATTTGTAGGCCACGGAACAACAGAAGCCCAATGTTCAGCCCACCAAACCAAGAACCCGCCATTCAAAAATTCTAGTCCTCAAAGAAGCATGTCAATTTGTATATCGCGGAACTCTTGGTGGTATTTGTAGGCCACGGAACAACAAAAGCACAATTTTCAGCCCGCAATCCCGATAACCCGTAATGAAGCTTCCGTGCATTCTTTATATATCTACTTCATCAAATTACATATTTGATTTTTGTAGGCCACGAAACAACAGAAGGCCAATTTTCAGCCCCCTAGCCCGAGAACCCGCGATCCAAAATTTCAAATAGTCCGTGAGACCAATTGTCAATTTGTATATCGTAGAACTCTCAGTGCTATTTGTAGGCCATGGAACAACATAAAACCAATTTTCAGCCCGACAGCCCGATAACCCGCGATTTGAAAATTCAAATAGTCCACAAAACCGCTTCTCAATTTGTATTTCACGGAACTCTCGGTGCTGTTTGTAGGCCACGGAACAACAGTAACCCAATGTTTAGCCCACCACCCCGACAACCCAGAATGAAGCTCCTGTGTCTTTGTTTTAAAGAAAACTAATTCAGTGATGGTAGTCTTTTTATGCTTTTGTCCACAAACCTATGGCAGCACAATTTTCAGCCTGTCAGCCTGACAACCACAATGGTCTATATATCTACTTAATCAAATTACATATTTGGTATCTATCAACTCCTATTTGTAACATACGTACGCCCTTAAATATCAAATAGTTCGCAACTCCAACTTTCAAATTGTATGTCGCGGAACTCTGGATGCAATTTGTAGGCCATGGAACAACAAAGCTCAAATTTCAGCGCATCAGGCCGTTATTTCTATTTCTGTGTATTTTTTCTACGTTCGTATGCAAAACATATCTAAACAATAGTCCTACCCACGTGTCTATACTCCTTCGCAATTATTCCCTTTCTCGTGGATGGGTTTCTAGTACAACACACGCGTCAAGCAGAGCAGCTAGGAGCGATACTCCGTGGTGCCGACAATGTGACGATCGCATGCCACTCACTCCCAACTACCTAATCAGTTCAATTTCAGCTCGCTCGAGGAATGACGCCATTACTCTCAGTGCACCTTACTCTGCCTTCACATCCTTTCAATGGACCAACACCCTCGCTACGCCTTTACTCTGCGCATGCGGCCATTTATGGAACCTCACCAGCTGTTTGTCCTATTTCAATTTCTCTAGCGGGTCCAGATGGCTCATTCTTTCCTACTTTTTGTTTCTCAGATCTCGGCTTCCTGCCCAGCCTTTCCCTACTCTGCATTTGTCCTTCCCTGCTCTGTTCCTGCCGCGTTTTCGTTCTCCCACTGTCCCGGAGATGCCCCAGCTATGAAGGAATTCCAAAGGCCGACCAACCTGCCAGCCAAACCGACTTCGTCTAGTCCTGTGTCCCCTGCCTGCTCCCTCTCTGTTATCCTCCTCTTCGGCCACCTCATCCTCCTCCTTGGCGCAAACGACTCAAATTCCCGCATCTCTCCTGCCCCTTCCTGCGTCCCTTGCCAACAGAATGGAGGAGCTGGACTTCTCAGGGGCCTCACTGAACAACAACCCAAGACCTTTAGCCAATTCTGCATCTTTTTCACACCCAGGCCCTTTGGCCCCTCCCAACTCTCCGGCCACCCAATCGCTTCAGAACCAGCTTCATGACACCCAATTTCAGATGGATGGTCCCGAAGCCAGTCAAAATTCACGACGACAACCCCAATCTAGAGAGGATTCCAACGCTGACCCAGAATGTGAGTGGCAAACACGCCTTGCACTGGTGCAGATCATGGTATTTGACCTGCGTCGGGACATGGACGACCTCCGGTTCTGCCTACAGAGCCTGGACGACAAAGCCTCTAGACTCCTGCAGTTGTTCTCCACATTACAAGGTGTTCATCTCCCCACACCAAAGGTAGCCCAATCAACAACAACCTCGGCACCAGTCTTGCCACTGGAAATTTTGGGCCACACAGACGCAGACTGCTAGGATCAGAGGCTTCCATCACGTCTGGAACACGTCCAAAAGGAAGAGCACCTGCCATCAAAGACGGAAAACGCTATGCAACTGGACCGCACACCACTCCAGGAGGAGTTGCCTCCTCCCGGGGACACGACATTCCGCGCCTTCTGCATGGTCGCGTCACCGCACTACAACCCATACCGGTGATTTGTTTTTGTCTATTGTTTTTTCATGTGCATGCCGACTTTTCATGCATTTTGTCCATGGTTATTATAATTAGGCTATCTACACTTTCTACAGTTCTAGCGCCCACCCTTACGGGCCAGAATTTTGAACTCTTTTTGTCAGTGACAATCTACACTTAAGTTATGAAGTGGTTTGCCTGGCTGAGCTAGTTTTCCCTCAGGGAAGCTTAGTATTTACAGCTTGAAACCATAGAAATTCTCTGTACTCCTTCATTTTGACAGACTTTTGTACAATCTTACTTATAAAAAAAAAGTATTGAATAAAATTTAAAAAATAGCTTATACTATTCATTAACTAAGACATGTTATAGCATTATATAAATTACTTTAAATCTCCATACAACGTTATAATATTCCATAGATTGCTCTCTATCATGTATATCATGGAATTGTTCACTGCAAAATGTATATGACCGAAGTCTTTCGTGCAAAATCTATATCACATAACACAATGGACATAAAAAGTGTGAACCCAAAACTCCATCAATCCGCAACTGCGTAATTGTTCAGTACAAAATGTATGAAGTTTTATAACATTATACAAATTAGTATAAATCTTCGTACAATGTTATAATCTTCTATAAATTTCTGTCTCATGTATATAACATAATTGTTAGGTGCAAAATTCCTATTGTATGCTAATTTTTTGGTCTTCAACGATGTTGATGTTTTAAATGCTCATGTAATTTCCAGAGATATGTAACATAGATTATTTATTTTATAATAAGTTTGTATAATTTGCAAGCCCACTTGTCAATTTGTATAGGGCACGGAACAACAGAGACCCATTTTTGAAACCGACAGCCCAAGAACCCGCGATCCAAAAACCGGCTAAGTATGGAATGACCGCTCTGTCCATGCTGTGTAAAACATCTGCAAAGAAAACCAATTCGGCAATACTATATTTTTTTTGTGCAAGAAAAGCCTTAGTTTTAAAGCAAAATAGTTCGACAATGCTAATTTTTTAATGTTTTTCTCCATAAACATATATAACAGAGCTTATTACTATTCTATTGTATAACTAACATTATTAATTTATGATAAATTTCTATAGTCCACCACTCCGCCTGTCATTTTGTATATCGTGGAACTGTCGGTCCTATTTGTAGGCCACGGAACATAAAAGGCCAAAATTTGAACCCGCCACCCCGAGAACCCGCGCTCCAAAAACTGCCTAAGTATGCAATGAGGGCTCCATGCATGCTCTATAAAATCTCTTCCCCATAATTTATACAAGTACAAATTTCGTATGTATAAATCTAAATATGTACTTTATACAAGTACATATTTTATATGTATAAAACTATATATTTACTTTACTATGTTCTACATGCAAACCACATCTACTTCAACTTTCTACCCACTTGTCTCTACTACCTTGCATTTACTCCCATCCCAATCTAGCAGAGACTCTGCTGCCATGCAACACTTGTTTATTTTGAAAATAGTCTATAGCCTTTCAGTGCCGAAATTTATTGAACCCTTCAAATTCCATGAGTTAAAGTTCTTCCTTATCCAAAACCTATCCTCTAGACGCCTTTAGAACGATATTAACTATTACAGGTCAGCTTGCTGCAGTGCTTGCTGGTACATTGATGAAAAATTGGAAATTGTGTCTATATAGTTTTTATGGCCAATACATTCAATATGTTTCCGAGTTAAGTATAGATTGCTATCAAAGCTAGAGAGTCTTAGTAAATTTGATGGTTCGCGTAAGGCATACACTGCCTCGCGTATATATGAACCTGAATCTCATTCCGTTGGCCTGGAATTAAATTCATATTTTCAACTCAAGATGGGATAAAAATCTTGAGTTTTGATGAAACCCACGTTGGAGCCTCACGGAGTTCATCGCTAAAAGTACGAGTTTTCGAGAAATGGTTTATTTTATTTACTTCGGTGTTTTCTAACTAAAGCCTGCAACTATTATCATTATTGCATAGCATAGGCGTGAGAGAGGTTCAATTACTTTGCGTGAAATAATAACTCAGTAAGAAAGAGGTTCAATTGCTCTGCATGAAACGATAACAATGTGCCCATGTGAATGATTACTTTTCATGAATGGACCCATAAAATTTTCGTGAAACAATGGACCCATCTGAATGAGAGCCAATAATTATTTGCACAAAAGTTTCATGAAACAATGGACCCATAGGAATGAGAGAGAATAATTACTTGCATAACTTTTATGCATGTATTCTAAATACATCTTAAAATAAGTGTATTTTAACATTATTTCAGAATAATAATAATAATAAATATCGATGCATGTATTTTAAATACATCTTATATTTATTTTAATTTGTTCTTATACATATATATGTATAAGAACAAATTAAACAACATGAAAGATAAGAGGCTACTTAAAATTGCTCCAAAATCAAGTCATAACCACCATCGACTCAAGTGAGGATCATGGAAGAAACCATTTTGCAGAATAAAGATACGATTAAAAAAAATGTCAAATCAAAATTTAAGGAAAAAATGTGGTGTGATAAAAAGTTAGAGAAAAAAAGAAAATTAAGGTATTATAAAGATGTAATCAACCCTAATCTAGAAGATCAAAATTATCTATCTATTTTGCCAAATGTAGAGAAAAAAATAAGCATTGCTAAGATAAGAACAAATTCTCACTAGCTCCATAGTGAAACTGGGTGTTGGTCAATTCCTAAAACGCCATGGGATGAAAGAGTGTGTCACCTTTGTGACACTAAGAAGGTTGAAAATGAAAAGCACTTTCTCTTAGATTGTCCAACCTATACCCATATTAGCACTTTATGTAGATCTCATTTTCAAAATATTGATCCACTACCAACCTTCTTAACCTCTTAACTCAACAAAAGTATGGTGATCTTGGAAAGCTTCTCTTAATGCTTTTTAGGCATAGAAACAAAAATTCTAAAGAATCACAAGTAATCCCACTTATACCCTCTTAAGGTCTAATAGACCAATTAGGTCTTAGTGGACGTTAATCATCATTTAGTCATCATCATCATCATATATATATATATATATATATATATATATATATAAATTATCAAAATAGTACTAAAAATACAAAGGACTGAAAATTCAAAGGATCCTTTTATAAGTAAAATATGGAATAAAAAAATCCATAAAACAATGAAAAATTCAAAAGTCCTTTTATAAGTAAAATATGGAATAAAAAAATCCATAAAACAATGAAAAATTCAAAAGACATCTTAAAATAAAATAAAGGATTGAGAAACTCAAAATTCATATTAAATTAAAAAAATGAAAATTTCAAAAGTCATTTTAAACTAAAACAATGAAAATTTCAAAAGTCATCTTAAAATAAAATAAAGGAATGCAAAAATCCATAAAATAATGAAAAATTCAAAAGTAATCTTAAAATAAAATAAAGGAATGAAAAATTCAAAAGTAATCTAAAAATAAAATAAAGTAATGAAAAATTAGAAAAAAAAAACTCCAAAAATTCAAAGCAAACTTTGAAATAAATTTCTTAAAAAGAGCAAACTTTGAAATAACTTTCTTAAAAAGGTAAATTTTTAAAAAAATCCATAAAATAAAGAAAGGAAAAACTCCTAAATTTTAGAGAAAAAATTAAAATGAATTTCTTAAAAGGGTTAAGCAAAATTGAAAATATTTTTTAAAGAATAAGTTGAAAAATATAATATAAACGTGAAAAGAAAATTTGTATATTTAGTGGTCATATTGTCATTAATCTTTTAATTATAGGCTCGGTCCCCTTTTCATTTATGAATTACTATTCTTAACACTTATATTATATTGTAAGTTTTATAAAATAAGTGTTGAAAAATTAAAAAATAAATATTGATAAATATGTAGGGATTGATAATATGGGTGTGGGGAGAGATCATTTCTATTTAATGGTTATATTGTGATTATTTTTTTAATTATGGACTTGGTTTCTTTTGCATTTATGAATTATTGGTCTCAACATTTTGAAAAAAAATAAAATGAAATGTTGTAAGGTGTTTGGAAAAATACTATTTTGATATGATGTATGGTGTATAATTTGTTGAACATGTGTATGGATCCTTTTAATTTTTTGTGCAGTTGAATGCATTTTATCATTTTTTATCGTTTTTTAATGTTGTGCTAATTTTAGTGACAATTAGTGTGAAATACTCTTCCTCATCAACATCCATTAACTAGCTTCAAACGATCTAAGCTCGATATTAGATGAATTCTCATGTAGATTGGTAGATCAAAGTAGAACTTGTTATCTCCAAGATACTTTAGAATTTTGGAAGAGCCATACATGATTTTCTTAAGTTAAATCCATACTATTTTATAATTGTTCAAGGGCTTTACATGATCATCTTAATTTAAACTCAAACCAAACTAACCTTGTGCTTCTATTGAGTATTTTATAAAACTTATCTAACTTGATAATAAATCTTCTAGATGTAAGAAACAAGCCTTATGACTTGTCCATGTACAACTACTTCCTTCATGGTAGCCACGTTGAGGATGGGACTCGATATGTATAATAAATCCTTCATTGCAAATCCAAGGAACTCTTTAAAAGGCGAAGTGTATGTTTTGATGTGCATTGTGTGATTATAATATTGTTGTGCATCTAACATGTTGGCATCCTATGTCTTTGAATGTCTACTATTTAGAATATTTATTATAATGGGTAATATCAATGTGGTTTACTATTTTTATTTGTCCATTTGTATATGGATGGAAGGGAACACTCATCTTTATCCTAATATCCATAAATATTTATAACACTTTCCAAAAGAAATTGAGAAGTTTATGATAAAATTGAGAAGTCTATTATCATAGTTGGAGATGATTAATAATGTTAACAAAAGTGCACACATATTTTTCAAAGAATAATTGTGATGCCTACTTTGATGAGACCATTTTCTCACAAGGCATCATGATGACCCTTTTTCTAAAGCGATTCACAAGTACCATGATTTTGACATCACCTTTTATGGAGATCATTAAACCTCTATGGAAATCCAATGACCCAAACTACGGTGATGTTTTAAGGAAAAATTGTGATGCCCATTTCAATGAGACCATTTTGTTGCAAGGAATTATGATGAACATTTTTCTAAAGTGATCCACAACTACCATTGTGATCCATTGAATCAAAACAGGGGTTTCCACCTTGGTAGTTTTTCTACATTTTTTTGAATCCTAAACTTCCGAGGTTGTTTTGAGGCCCTAAACATGATTTTTTAGAAATGGAAAAGTCACTCTATAGGCATTAGTAAAAGTGTGATGAAAAAATGTTTAGTCCTCTAATAGACCTTTCCAATGAGCTATCGTGTGCCCCAAACAAAGATCGTATGCAAAAATTACACCCTTGGGAAGTTGACGCATCAAATACCCCCATTGGGGCCCACAAAATTTTTGGTGTTTCATCTTCTGGGGTTAGGGTTTTTTACTTTCTTTATGTTAAAAAGGCCTTTGGAGCCTCATTGTAATCATCATCTTCTTGTGAAAGAGCATAGACATCACAACTCTTCTTAGAGAAAATATTCCACCATCCTAGCGAGTTCATTCACTCTGTATTTTTATAGTTTCTGTACATTTATGTCATTAATAAAAAATGTGAATTACTATATCTCTGTGTTTCTTGCAATATATCTATGTATTTTTTAATTATATTCCTTCCTTCATTTCATTCTCAAAATAATCTGGATCAGTGGTATCAGAGGATAATAATCCTTTCCATTTCTTACTACATGTCCCCAACAAGGTCAGGGTGTAACGAGTTGGATCCCGAGCTAGTTTCTCTTGAGTACAACCGCTCTCATCTACCAAAGAGACCTCCCATGGTGGAAGAAAAGAGAGATGAGGGAGTAGAATATCCCATCAACTTGTTTCTCATGGAATCCCTTGCGCAACAAAGGAATGAGATGTTGGAGAATTTTTCCCAAATCCTTCAACGATTACCGACAATAGCAGGTGCATCTTCATCAAGAGGTTTCTTTGGAGACACTGCCCCATTCAAGGTACAAGTTAATTTTGATATTCCTATATTTGAAGTTCAGATCGATGTAGATGCTTTGGAAAAGTGGTTAAATTTGCTAGAAGGTTATTTCTTTGTTCACAATTTTTCCAACGCAGAAAATATCACCTGTGTGCTCCTTAAGGCTCTCCCCCATGGCAAAAATTGGTGGGAAACTTACTGGGAGAAAAATTCCACAGAGGAGTTTGGAATATTTGGGGTTGAGCCCACTTGGGATTTTTTTATGGATGTGGTCAAGGAGAAATATTACCCTGTGGGAAACTATGATGATCAGTACATGATATGGACCATGTTGCATCAAAAGAGGGGCCAAACAGTGCCAGATTTCACAAATACCTTCCATACCTTGCGCACCAATATAGGTATCAAAGAATCTAAGCGACATCTCGTTCTAAAATATCGTGGGGATCTACACAGGTACATCCAAACTAAAATAGAGTTTATGGAAATCTCATCACTAGGATCCACTTATTAATATGTTTTCAAAATCAAGCTGGAATTGAATTAGTAGAAGAAGCGATAATTTGGGTGTGCAAACCCACAACAACCAAAGTATGGTAAGGAAATACCTAATTCATAGAACAATCAACCTCAAGGTAACCAGTCCAAGCTGCAGGAAAATAAGAGCAACAGGAAGACGAAGAAGGACACTAGGATGTGGTGTGGCTTCCACAAAATCCATTGGCACATCACTAATGAATGTTGCTCGAAATAGTCATTTGTAGTTGAGCTCAAAGAAATAGAGTCGAGCCTCAAATCAGACTCTGATTCAAACAATAATAAAAGGAGATAGATAACTGATGCAGAACCCACTACTATTGTCAAGACCACAACGAGAGGATCCTGAGGAGGGGGGGCGCCTATTCCATTCACAGATGTGGGTGAAGAGGACCCCGTTGCATTTTTTTTTGATAACGAAAGACAAAATAACCTCATCTCAGCAGAGGTGATCAAGTTGTTGGATTTTCCAATAACACCACACTCACAACCATACAACATAGGGTGGATTCACCAGGGTCGAGATATTTGTGTCAACCAATAGTGTCACCTGTCCTACAACATCAAGCCCTTGAAGGATGAGGTACTATGTGATGTTTCCCCACTACAAGTCTATGATGTTCTTTTAGGTCAACCATACATGTGGCAATGTCATATTTTTTATGAGTCTTGACCCCGTAGCATCATTATTACTCTGGAGGGTCAACCCTACATGATACCATAGGTATATCCCGACAAAATAGTGCCACAAATTAATCTCTCATACCGCAAAGTTTAGCCACTTCACAATCTGGTCAGAAGAGAAGGACACTGCAACCACTGTAGCCTCAACCCAAGACCCTTCTATCTAGAAAAATAAAATCAACAAGATTGTATAAGAGCACCAAGATATTCTTACTACACCTATGGGGGTTCCTCCACACTACCTAGTCAAACCAAGTTATAATAAATCCCTTCATGTTCTTCATGTTGCATCTTCACCGAAAGAGTCCTCCCACACTTAATAAGATCATGCAACTATATTGGTTAAACAGATCTAACCCCTCCAACAATAGGTTCATAACAACCTTCACCAATATAAACATGACAACTTCTTTAGCAAGGCAAGCATCTCACCAAGGTTCAGATTCAATAAAATCTTCCTTGGGAACTTGACACAATGGATACCATTGCTTCCTAATGGGGGAAGAATGATCCAGGATGGACACCCACCTATTCCACTGGCTCAAAATAGGGGTTTCCACCTTGGCAGTCTTTCTACAGTTTTTCAAGTCCTAAACTTCTGGAGTTGTTTTGAGGCCCTAAACAACATTTTTTTGGCATAGCACAATCACACTCTAGGATTTAACCAGAGTTATACAAAAACATGTGTATTTATTGGATATACCTTTCCAACAAGCTATCATTCACCCCAAATGGAGATCGTATGAAAACATTACACCCTTCGGAACTTGACATATCAACTACCCCCATCGAGGCCCACAAACCTTTTGGCGTTTCATCTTTCGGGGTTAGGGTTTTGGATTTTATTTATGTTAAAAAGGCCTTTGGAACTTATTGTAATCATCATCATCTTGCAAGTGAGCATAGCCATCACATCTCTTCTCAGAGATAAGTTTCCACCATTCTAGCGAGTTCATTCACTCGGTATTTTTACAATTTTTGTACATTTTTGTCATTAATAAACATTGTGCATGTGTTTCTCACAATATATCTGTGTATTTGGTTATTATATTTCCACCTTAATGTTGTTCTCAAAATAATCCGAATCACATGAGGTTGGCATCACCTTTTATGGAGATCATAAGAACTCTAGGGAAATCCATTGAATAAAACTCCCATGGTATACTCAAGACTAGAATGGAATGTATCTAACCAATTTCTCATTTTTTGGATTCGATGTGCAATAAAGGGAACAATTATGCAAAAAATGTTTCCACTAAATATACAAGTCTTAGCTCATACCTTCTCAAATTAATAGTTGTCTTCCCCACTCTAAAATTTATTAACTATGGAATATTGTTCCTTGGGAAATAGTTGAAGTGTTTGATATTTGTGAGGAACAAGAATTTTGTCATGTTTGCACATAATTTTATCCTTAATAGTAATTCATGGAACCCTTCATCTAGTAAGTTCATTATCTCGTTGACTAGACATAATGTCTTACCAATTATAAGGGGTTCACCTCGAGGAGAAATCCCAATTAGACCTCAAATTGTTTGAAATAGGAAGCCCATCCAAATTTTGGCTCAACTATTGCTAATACAATGTTTTATGAAAAATTTTAAAATTACAAAATCCAATAAATAAAGATGTAACAATGGTTCTAGCTCCTAGTAAACATTGTAATTAAAAAGTTTGGATATAAAAACACATACTACCCATATCAACATAAAATAATTTACTATTTATCCACATAAATATAATAACCCTACATAAGTGTCGATTATAGTTTCATGAAATGGTAATTGAATAACCATTCAAACTAAAACAATAAGAATAAATAACTAATGCTACCAAATAATCCAAAATCATTAACAAATAGTATTATACCAAATAATCCAAAATCATTAACACCCCATTGTTATGCAAATAAAGAAATATCTCCGCTAACCATAAGTTGAAATCAACATTTGAGAAAAATTGGTCCAAAACTGACTTTGATGCTAACATTTAGAAAGAGATTTCATATAATGCAAGGCCAAAACACCTTTCTATTCATTTTAGATTACATTTAAATATATTCTTAAAAAAAACAGTTCTAGGAATAAGTTCTTGGTTCTTGGCATAATTGTCTCTTTTTAGATTACATTTAAATATATTCTAAAAAAACAGTTCTTGGTTCTTGGAATAGTTGTCTCTTAACTCTTTCAGTTACTAAAACATACATTTTCTTTAGAGGAAGGACCTTTGAAAGATCAAAGTTTCAAACTAAAAACTTATTGAGTCGTTTCTTTGTTTTTGTATGGGATAGTAGTATCCTAGACTTCATAGATAGAATAAAGTGTTAGTACACATGGAGTCGTTTCTTTGTTTTTGTCTTGGATATTAGTATCCCCGACTTCGTAAATAGAATAGAGTGTCAATACACATGGGAGTGCAAGATTCGCAAGTCCAACTTCACACATGATAATTTAAAATAAAGGGTTACACATGGCAATGCAAGATTCTCAAGTCAAACTTCACACATGATAATTTAAAATAAAGGGTTACACATGGCAATGCAAGATTCTCAAGTCAAACTTCACACATGATAATTTCATGGGCAATTTGGTCCATCTACTTATTCAAAGTATTCAAGAAAGAAGTAAAAATAGAAGTTTCCTCCGAAGGCACTAAAATGTTTTACTTCAATATTTTTATATTTTTATTTAGTCATAGTGGGTGTTTTTTAAATGACCAATTGCTACATATGGATGTTCTCCTCTAAAGAAAAATTAGTTTCTCCACCAATAATAGATCATCTGGTTCTTCAAATGAAGGAAGGATATGCTTTCATATTATCAGCTCAACTATGTTTATAACTAGTGGCACTTGTTAAATGTGTCATCCACATCTTTTCCCAAATTTGGTGCACTTTTTAAATGTGTCATCCACGTCTTTTCCCAAATTCGATGCAAGCATATTTCCAATTATTGAGAGCTATTTAATGAAGATCCATATCTCTATTGCCAATCCTCAAAATTTCTTGAGGGGAATTGATATATTCTTTCTACAACTATTTAATTGAGTTGAAGCACAACTGTACTCCATGTTGTATTTTTTGTTCCATTACACTTGTTGACCTTGAAAATGTTCAACATGAACATGATTTCAAAGCATTACAATGAAGCAACCTATTTCATACTTTTAATATATTTCTCATCCCTAAAACACTTATCTCACCCTACTTAATGATCCATTTCCCATATTATTTTGAGGCCCCATAGGGTATCCTCCTAATTTGCACATTTATATGTGGTTTATATTGATAAATTTTCAGACATCTTCTAAGGGGTGCATTAGCATTCAATTTATCTATGATGCATGCATGCTAGAAAATGATTAATATTATTCTCTTTTCCTATATTCTTACATTAAAAACCTATATAAGATATGAATTTGATATCTCTGCATCATTCATCTTGTAGTGGCAACATCACACACATAAACAACTTGGAGAATTCAGCATGCCTGTATTAGATTGTGAGATAGAAAGAAACATACTTTTGAATATATATCTAGAAAGTGTTTAGATGTTGTGCAAGTGGTTGGACCATGATGTCTCTAGGTGAAAAAAAAGGGGGTTTTCTTGACTCCTAGCCACAAAGTGATTCTGATGTGTGAAGAGATTTGTTTACACACTTAAAAATTTATCTCATGAAGGGTTAAGAGTTGAAATCTATGGGATAAAATTCAAAAAGGAAATTACTTTAATAACCAAGTGAATCAAAACATTAAATAAATCCCAACAGTTGCAATTAATCTCAAACCAAGATTGCTTTTATGACCCAACGCCTTAAAAATGATAAGAAATAAATAAAATACATTCCACTTCGAGGGGGAAATCTCCTTTACAGTATATAAACTTCATAACACAATATGAGATGAGATAAGATGATCCTAATACTAGATCTCCTTGATATATATATAGGAGACAAGGGGTTACAATTAGAATGAAAGGGTGCAAAGAAGGGTTCTAACCGACCTACTAGAAATGTAATAATTCACTATCTAGGGCATAATAAGGGGTTTTATACATATCATTGCTCTTTGTCTAGGGATTAACATGTTCGTCCCCTTCAAACAAGTGTTGTCCTCAACACTTGTCTAACCATGGATGCTTCTGCATGAAGAACTCATCTTCCCATGCCGCCTCTTCCACTAGTAGGTTCTTCCATTTGACGAGGTATTCTGCAATTGCTCAATTTCTCAATTGCTTAATTCTCGTTTCAAGGATTGTTTCTAGCTCTAGTATGATTTTCCTTCTTCATTGAGCTCTGATAAACTTGTTTGTACTGGGATCTTGTTGCCGATGACATTCTTTAATAAATAAACATGGAATATTGGATGTACACGTGAAGATGGCGGCAACTCCAATTTTTAATCCATACTTCCAATCCTTTGCAAAACCTTATAGGGGCCATAATATTTGGGTGCTAGTTTATTGTCCTTATTTTGTTGCTATAGGGACATTTTTTTGTATGGTTGTAGCCTTAGAAATACCCAATCCGATTGCGGACTAGAAATACTACATAGTGAACCTTTTTTTTCTTCTTCTTTTCTGGAAAGGGAATCTGCCACAACATTATGTTTTCTTTTTTTGTATATAATTTCAAAGTCATAAATAAACATGTTTGTAACCCATTTTTTTTAACCAACACCACTGTTGAAGAGAAAGAACTTTGGCTATGTTGAATGATGCCAACCTCTAACATTTCCTGGATCATGCATTCAATCTCACTCTTTTGTGAATATGGATACTTGTAAGGCCTAATGTTAGGCTGTACACTTCCTGGCCGCAAATGAATAGCATGGTCATGGTCTCGGGTAGGTGGAAGACCCTTCGGCATTTCACCAAATACCTTGGAATGATTTTTGATAATTATTTGGAGATCTGATGGAGCTAGGGATATAGATGTTTGAACATCAAGTGAGCACAATTGTGCAATTACACCCTGGTGTCCCTTTTTGAGTAGTTTTTCCATGCTATTAGAGCTTATCACTTTATAGGGTTTCCCTTGGATAACTCTGAGCTCAATTTCCTTGTCATTTGAGGAAAATATCATAAAAAGATTTTGAAAATCACAGGCCATTATTCCAAGTTATTGCAACCATTGGACCCCTAATACAACATCAACACCCCCCATTTGGATGGAAATCATGGGGATATACAAACAATACTCCCCCATGTTGACCTTAATACTATGGCATTTCCTTGAATAATTTATGGTACCTCCATCTCCAATCATTACTTGAAAATTTGGTGCAGGATATACAAAACAATTGAGATCTTTTGTTAATTTGTAATTGATGAAATTATGGGTGCTACCTGAATCAATCAATAATGTTACCTTTTTCTTTTTGATGTATCCTTGTAGCTTGAGGTTTTGTGGAGTAGTGATACCATCCAAAGCATGACAAGATATGGTTGGAGTAGTCTCTTCTAGATTTGGGTCTTGTGATGGTTCCAATTCTTGATCTTTTTCCTCTTCACAATCTATGTAGAATAATTTATTTTCACCGCATTTATGCCCCTTACTGTACTTGTTGTCACAATTGAAACATAGTCATTTTTCTCTTCTTTCATCCATCTGTTGAGGTGTCAACCTTATTGGTTTAAGTAAACTATCTTCTTCCTCTTCACATTCTATGTAGAATAATTTCTTCTCACCGCATTTATGCCATTTACTGTACTTGTTGTCACAATTGAAACATAGTCCTTTTTCTCTTCTTTCATCCATTTGTTGAGGTGTCAACCTTGTTGGCTGAGATATGGTTATCTTATGACCCCCAAAATGATATTTGCCTCCAATGCTATACTTGTGGGTATCCTTATTTTTGGCATGAATGTGACGAGAATTTCGGATAGATTCCATAATACTTGTAGGTTGTCTTAAGAAAAATTCATGTTTAATGTCTTATTTTAATCCACCCATGTAAGCTTCCATCAAGTGTTCATCACTTTGGTTATCCACTCTTGTGGCCAGTACTAGGAATGTTGAATTATACTCTTCAATATCACCTAACTGTTTGATTCTTTCCAATTGACTGAAGTAGTCTTGTTCCAAACTTTCCCATATTGTGCTTATAAGTCTCTTGTAAATAAACCCCAAGTGTAGTGATATAAAGGGGGATGCCTTTTCACTATCCATTGATACCATTGATATGGTTTTATCTCAAAGTTCAAGGCCGCTATGCAGATCCTTTTCTTATCATCCATAATATTATGTAGCTCAAAATATTGCTCTATTTGGTCCACCCAAGTAAATACCTCTGTACCATCAAACTTCTTTAATTCAATTTTGGGAATGTTGAATTTAGGACCCCCACGAGAATTAACTCCACAATTAGAGATAGATTTACTAAATGGCTTATTATTGGCAGTTTGTTCAACATGAGTACTACCTTTATTTTCATGATTCCATTCCATTTTGATGTCTCCTTTAGGGAATCTCCCATCTATAGCTTGAGATATCAGGGAAGACATATTTTTCATTTCCTTCATGGAATTTTGTATTTCTTTTTTTATGTCATTCTTATTTTCTTCCATCTTATTTTCCATATCATCCTTCTTGTTTTTTAGACCCTCCATATTGTTTTCCATGCTAACCATATTCCCTTGAATTTTTCTTTGTGAGTTTACCCAATTATTAGACTTTTCACTCACAATCTGAATTTGTTCCTCCAATTTGGACAACCTATTATGTATGTCCTCATTTTCTTCTTGAGTCATAGATGAGACTTATGGAGGTATAATAGGTGTTGTCACCTTTTTGGGACCCATATGGAGTAATAATAATAATACTCCTCTATTCTATATATATCACAAATTTTAAATCACCCGAAACAAATATTCCAAAAATAATTATGCCAATTGTAAGTTACGTACCTTTAAAAACCTTAATTTGGAGTTTCTTCTCTTGGCTGACCTTTCTTCTAGTGTATCTCTAAAATTTTGGTCCTTATGAGTCTTGAGTTTCGACCCGTAGTAATATGAAATTTATTTTCCCTAATGTCACAGGTCTGACCAAAATTGGATGTGCCAAGTGGAAGTTATGGTAATTTCTCCACACCTTGCTGATTTTTGTCCTTTCCAAGAGATCTCACTTGTATAGCATGCCTTGCACAAAATAATTGATATAAAATTCTGAAATTTGTACCCAAGATACTAAATGATGTCCACTATCTAATGAAACTATTCTCACTCAATTCAGATACTATAGGAATAAGTTATGACTATTTTACCCGGAACACCTGTTTGATACTAGTCAATAGTACTAGTCAGATACCCTATCTTGCACAGGGTGTATCTACAAAATTAGGATGACTCAGAAGATGAATTTTTTATCATAGATACCTTCATAATTTATATGAATATGATATGGATTTCATGGTCTTAAACGTTACATAAAAGTATTTATAGTGAAAATACCTTGATTACTAAATTTAGGATGATTCCATAACCCTGTCTTACACAGGATATATCTCTGAAATTGTAATGCCTCGGGAGCTAAAATTTTAACCCCACATACTTTGATCCATCTACTAAATATCCTCCAATTTTTTTCTTTTGAAAAGTCGTAGAAAAAGAGTTATAGCAAAAATTCCATGGTGTCTCAGATGTAGCAGCGAAACCCCAAGACCTTGAGCTCCGATACCAAATGATATCACCCAACGCCTTAAAAATGATAAGAAAACAATAAAATTCAGACCACTTCGAGGGGGAATCCTCCTTTACAGTATATAAACTTCGGAACACAATATGAGATGAGATAAGATGATCCTAATACTATATATCCTTGATATATATATAGGAGACAAGAGGTTACAATTACAATGAAAGGGTGCAAAGAAGGGTTCTAGCCGACCTACTAGAAATGTAATAATTCTCTATCTAAGGCATAATAAGGGGTTTTATATATATCATGGGGCTTTGTCTAGGGATTAACAATTGTAAATGTTACTACTTCCCCCATATGATGATTGTTAAATCATATATCAAAATAAAGGTAAGGATTAGAAAAGGATGTGCAATTAATGAAAAAGGAATGCAAATATCTCCATTGAAGTTATGGATTATCACTAGCAATAGAAAAGAGTCTATGATTTTTTGGTGACTCTATTAGGGTGATGAATTCTAACTGGAAATGGAGCAACACATGAGGAATAACATATATATGACTAATGAAATTCTTTATATCCCAAATATATTAGGCCTTATGATGGAAACTTTAGGTTGGAAGGTTGATGGAATATTTCAAGAAATAAAAATCATCATTTCATCATTGTGATAGAGTAGATGAGCCTCATTGGTTGGTATGTAAGTATCACTGCTAAATTCCTCTGTAGGTAATATTTATAAGGACCTACTACACACTGATTTCAAGATATCTGTAGGAAACGAAAACATCAAAATATATACACTTCATGCTCATATTCCAACAATATCAAGTGGATATTCATGGCTTCAACTAGTTAGTCTCCATTTGTTAAGGCCCACTATTGAGCCTTAAAAAACTTGTTGAGTCCTAAAAAAAGACACTTTTTGTCACATTCCTATCCTAAAATTCCATCCAAAATCACATATCTATGAACTAGTTATATCTTACTTTATCCCTTTTTTTCAAAAAATCATGATTAGCTACATAACATGTGTATTGAAGGATGTTACAGATAAATTGTCCATTTTATGCTTAGTTTCATTATTTTTTATGCAAATTTGATTTAATTAGTTATCATTTTAATGAGTATCTACAAAACCTTTAATTTTGTAGAAATTCAATACATAGTTATGTAGCCTACTCATAAAACTATTTTCTGCAGTTAAATCGTCGTTCTATAGGGACACAATCACTTTTAGGACTAAACCCCGAGCTATGGAATATTCCAAATATATCCTTGAAGCTCATATATCTATAAACACAATACGATGATCCTCCATATCAGCAAAAAAGTAAAGTCAAAATATGGTCAAACATGTACAAGTGGCGGAGTTGCGCAAGCTATCCTTTTATCAAATCAGTGCCCGAGAATGGAATGATATTGTATGAGAGAAATTCATTCATTATATCATGAATTTATCCAATAAGTAGATGATCAAGATTATTACAAATATCCATGAAGTTTTTAGATCCAATTATGCATATATGCATGTGTAATTTGTTTGTAAACTGTTTGTGAGATCTGTGAAGTGAGGATCTATGTGATCTTGTATACATTGTATAAATATAGGTTATTAGACCTCCATAAGGACATATATACACTTCTTGATATTATATTTTTGTAATCATATTGTTGTTTGAATTAATATAAGTTCTGGTTACTGTACACTCATTTGAGTTACGTATTTCGAGTTTATAAAGATTAAGTCTCATATAATATTTCTAAGTAGTGTTCTCTGAGCCAGGAGCCCCCCTTAAGGAGGAGTAAACTATTCAATTTCTTTAATTGTTGGTATTGTTTTTCTTATTCATTTGTGAGATTTTATATTTATGTCCATTTCCTTTATGCAAGTTTATTTATTTATGTTTGCACAAGATAGCTAACAAAACATACATCAATTGAATAATTGATTGTTATTTTCACAATAGGAAATCTCATTGCCTTAGATGATTGAAATGTTGTTATTGACAACCTATTATATTGATGATCCTAAATGTTTATAATTATCTTTGTGTCTATATAATTATGTTTCTACATTATTAGCAAATATTATGTTCTTTCTGCAACTGGATAGAACTTTTCTTCTACAGCCAAGGTAGTGAACAATTTTTCCTTATGCATATTTGGATAGATTATAATAATAGTACATACATATATTTTTCATTTCACTTCATTATTTTACGATCCCCAGGTTGATTATTTAATGTAGCGGAGTTCACCTTGTTATCACCATAACAATTTTCAGATCAAGATCGAAATTTTGTAAATTTAGCGAAAGGCTATATCACTGTGGAAGTATGATAGTTTGGAGGAATGGGCTATATCTAGCGACATATAGACAAATATAGCGGAGGCCCAAAAGGTATAACTCGTTGGACCGTCGATCTTAAAGAAGACCAAATCAACAACTAAGGCACATATTGGGGAATGAAGCAAAGCGGAAGATAATTATTTGAATGTGGGACGGGGAAACCATTATGGTTTCATTCGTGGGCGCGTGGCGACACCAGAGATACATCGAGGCGAAAATCGGTCTCCTCAAAACCATTTTTTCCAACTCCCAATATCAGAAATTGATGGTGTTATCACCTGTTGATTTGCATTTTATTTTTCCAAAGCAGCTTGTCCTCGTGTTATCTTTCCACTCAAATTTTCAAACTTTTTCACCAGCTCTGTCAAGCTCCCATCACCTAAGTCCTTCACCCTATGGATCATCCAAAACAGTCATGTACTCCGCGAGTCAAAAGTTGGAAAATATCCCAAGCCTATACCTAGCCTTAATTCTTATCTAAATCCCTTAGTTCCATCACTTCATTCATTTTTACCCTTATTTTCGTATTCCTGTTGAAATTAAAGAATATTCCTTTTATTAAGAACCCTTATCTTATCCACAAAGTCATGTGTTAAGCCTCATATGCCCAAAGTCCTTCGAAATAGAAAAAAGGGTTATTATTATTATTAATATAAATATTTTTATATTAATATTAATATTAAAGTAATGAGGAGGTTAATTATGTGAAGGCGGACCGGGGAAAACTACCGTGGTTTATTTGGTGGACACATGTTTTTACGTGGAGCACATCGGAGGTAAAAGCAATTTGGATTAAACCAGTTTAACCCAAGCGCGATATAATAAATGCAAACATTTATCATGTGTTTTATGTGCGGCATTTTCCAGGAGTGCATTTCAATAATGATTATGGGATTTCCAATAAACGAAATTCCTCCTCATGGTGAAATTGTTTTACAGAGGTGAAATTCACATTTTACAAATCAAAGAGATTAATTTGTATTTCCATGAAAAATATTTAAATGGGAAGATGCATGTGAACGAAGAATTGGATAATTCTTTATCCAAAGGTTTTAATAAGTAAAAGAAGAAGATAAAAGGTATTTTACCAAAGACGGTAAAATGGAAAAAACACACAGTAAATGTTTTTTCCACAGTGAAACGGTAAATTGGAAAAACATTACACAGTAAATGTTTTTCACAGGAAATAGTAACAGTAAATGTTTTTTACAGTGGAATGGTGAATTGGGCAAAACAAGACACGGTTTTAAAGACCACTGGCATGATTTAAATTATGGAAATTTAATTCTCCAGGATAGAAAATATTTGGGAATTATTTTTATTTCAAATATATTATTCTCAAATGTTTAATGAGAATATGGATAAATGAAATTATATTTGAAAGAGTATGAGTGAAATTTCAAAGAGAACGTGGCAGAGGAAGGAGTTGGAGCGTTAGAGGAATCTACACGGATCATGAAACGTTTCTTTTGAAAGCTGTCATTTGTAATCATTGTAGAAGCTAAAACGTTTCATTTCATTTATTGTAACCGGTTGCACACTGAAGGAATTCGAATTGTATAAGTGTTAGAGGTTCTGAGTGTATTAATGGTGGGAAGAAGTGCAAGGGCACAGTTCTGGTTGTTCTGAACTTCATTGTAATTTTCTGGGGCTGAATTGAATACATATGCAGCAGCTTTGAAGTCTCTATGAAAGATTCTAATGGTGGTGATATGAGCTTTGTCTTCCCTCATTGTATGTGTTTCCTGTGATCTTTTATGCCATATACATTTTTCTTATGTATAAATTGGAGAGTTAAAGGCCCAGAATTCATCATTTGATGCTCTTGTCTTAAGAAATTTAAATTGTGTATGTTTCTTCTTAGCTAATTCATAATTCATTTTCGTAATGCTCCAATGCAGATATTTGTTTCCTCTTTCCTCTTACCAATCTCATTTATTTTAAGTTACAACTCAGATTCATTGCCTCATTTAGCCTTAATCCTCTAGAGAGTTCTACAGGCCAGTCAATGTTTTCATTCAATTTCATAATTTTGACTCCATAGCCCAAAGTGTTCCTCCCCTTCCTTGCCAACAGCTTTATTAAAAACCCCCAAAACAAACCAAATCTAGCCACCAATTTTCATAGATATATCCAGTGACACGAGAGAGCCCTCTCTGAGTTTAGCAGGATAGTACCTCAACTCTAAAGTTGGTTGGAACAGTTACCTCTGTCGTTTTTCTATTCAGTCGGACAAAATTTACAGAGTGCAAACATTCTGGCACCGCTGCCGGGGATGAAATTGAAAAAACATTTTCCTGGGAAAACAACTTAAAGATTTAGTTTGATCCTCGAGGGTGACACTGGACCAAATACCTTATTGGATGAGATTATTTTTACCTTGGTGACTCCATTACTCAGAGACCAGTTGTACTACAATGTGTAAGATAGAAATCCTGGCTCCTAAGAAAATCCACACTAGGGGAAACCCATACCCCAAACCTGCAATCCATATCTCTAGCCCTGAAAATCTTGGTCGAAGAAGAAAATAAAAGACAGTAACCCTTGTGTTATGTCCAGAATGATATTCGTCCTTACCTAGAGACAGATTGACCAGTATCGAAGACCTTGAGTTTGATCTAAAATTCAAACACTCCCTTTTCAGAAACTAGGTCCGAATCCCATTTAGACAAGACCATATTTGACAAAACAAGATTCCAAGATTTGATTATAGCCGCTTCTATCAAGCCTGTAGTGACTCCTGTCTGAAACCGACAACCACTCCAACCCCTCACAGCAACTATGGAAGCCAAATTTGCTCTTCTCATACTGCCTGCTCTATTGCATGACTTACCCCATGACTACAACCTAAGGATTAAGCTATATGATGCTAAAGGTAACATATCAACCTAGAAACACCTATACTGGTTTAATGATTTCATAGACTTAGAAGAGGTGGATGTTTCAGATGTGAAAATGAGGTTGTTTACACAAATCCTTGCAGGAGATGTAAGAAAATGGTTAAGAGCCCTTGCACCAGAAAGTATTGCATATTTTGCATCTTTTGAGATACTCTTCCTTGCCAGATGGGGAGATAAGAAAAACCCCATTCATTTGTTGACACATTACAAAAATATGAAGAGGTCGACTAATGAAACATTGCAGGAGTTTTCGACTAGATTCATGAAAGTATATAATGTGATTCCTGATGAAGTAAAAGCCCCACCTAAAGATGCTCAACTCAGATATGTTGATTCTTTCAAAAGTGATTTTGCTTTATTATTGAGAGAACGAAGATCTGCCACGTTAGATGATATGATGATAGATTCCATTGAAGTCTAAGTAAACCTAATGGCTTCAGGAAAAATGAAAGCTAATTCTAACAGAAACATGGGCAAAACTCAGGATAAAGAACAAACTTCCACATCACAAACATCAGAAGAGAGATTTGAAGCGATGATGAGAAACATGGAAAGGATGATGGAAAGAATGGCATTGCGAAACACACACAACCCCAGAGAATAGGTCGACGGTTCACCTAGAAATCCGAGAATACCCATCAGTCCACAGATCAAGCAAAGAGAGCAGAGAAACCAGGGTAATCAGGTAGCTCAAGCAGACCAAACAAATCAAGGAAATCAAGGAAATCAGGGAGAACAACAAATAAGGCCTCCTTTTCAGAATAATTATGTGAATGAAGATTATGATGGATATTTTGAAGATAATGTGAATTGTTGTGATGACAAAGAAACTGAGGTGTTTTTGACCAAAGAAGAACACAACTAGTTCATGGATGCGAGTGAAATCTTTTTGCAAGATGAAGAGGAAAGGATATCAGTAGAAAGAGAAGATTATGAGACCGGATTTCAAAATGCCATCATGTAATTCCAAAGGCAATACAATATTTGAAATCAAAAGGTGCCTCCAAATCCTCCGAAAGGTAATCTCCCAAAGGAAAACTCCACCAAAAATGGTCAGAGTAATGTGCCCTCTTCTAGTCAGCCCAAAAAAGACTCCACGGGAAAAGATCCAGCTACAAAGGATTCCATGGTGAAAGACTCCACTACAAAGGATTCTATGGATAAGGGCAAGAAGAAAGAGGAACCACAGAAGAAAATATTGACAAGAAAAGAAACTGTCACTAAAGAGGCAGTGGTTTTATTTGATTCATTGGAAAATCATGATTTTGAAAATGCATCCATGGGAGCTCTAGAGTGTGAAATAGTGCATGTTGTTATATTTTCACATTTACAAGAAGATTATGAGAAGGAACTTATTTTCATTCATTCATTTGAAAGTCAAAATGGCAGTCCTCATGCAAATTTCCCGAAGTTTAATGAAACCAAATCAAAATTGTTTGATGAACAAGAGGATGCACATAATATGGTTGTCACATTTGAAGATGTTCAAGAATGTATGAATGTTTTTGTTGATATGAATGGAAGAGTAGAAAAACCTATTGCTTCTATTTCATTTGAAAATGTTCTAAAATTAGAAAAAATAGAGCAAGAGCAACAAACACTTATGAAAGAGGCTTTTCTTTCTGTTTTTGATCATCAAGAAAAAATGATTTTTCAAGATCCTCTGGCCATCCTATTATAGTCATAATTGAAGGAGGATTTTATTTCATTCATAAGCTCAGATTTTGGATTCAAATTTTTCTTTTAGCTGCCATCTTTGACATTTGTCTGCATGTTTAAGAAAGATGTGAGCGAAGAAAAATCAGGAAGCCAATTGCTTGATTGGTTGCATTGGCACTTTAGCATTAATTGATTGAGTATTCATTTCAATAGTTTTAGAGTAGGTAGGAGTGTGCGAATAAGCCTGTTGGTCAAGCATTTTTCAGTTTGGATTTCTAGTAGTATGTACAGTCAGATTTTAGTAGTGTATTCAATGTACAGGATGGAGCAGGGTACACACACATGTTTTGGGAACAACCCAATGGATCAGGCACTAGGTCTACGAGTTCTTTGCTGCCTTGCAAGGAGGATAGCATCGCCAGCTGGAGCCAATGTTATCACCATAACAATTTTCAGATCAGGATCCAAATTTCAGAAATTTAGCGAAATGCTATATCACTATGGAAGTATGATAGTTTGTGGGACTGGGCTATATCCAACGGCATATAGACAAATATAGTGGAGGTGCAAAAGGTATAACTCGTCAAACCGTCGATCTTGAAGAAGCCCAGATCAGCGACTAAGGCACATATCGGGGAATGAAGCAGCGCAAAAGATAATTATTCGAAGGCGGGATGGGGAAACCATTATGGTTTCGTGCGTGGACGCGTGGCAACACAAAAGGTACATCGAGGTGAAAAGCAGTCTAATCAAAATCGATTTTTCCAACTCTCGATATCGGAAGTTGATAGTGTTATCACCTGTTGAGTTGCATTTTATTTTTCCAAAGCAGCTTGTCCTCGTGTTATCTTTCCACTCAGATTTTCAAACTTTTTCACCAGCTATGTCAAGCTCCCATCACCTAAATCCTTCACCCTATGGATCATCCAAAACAATCATGTACTCCACGAGTCAAAAGTTGGCAAATATCCCAAGCCTATACCTAGCCTTAATTCTTATCTAAATCCCTTAGTTCCATCACTTCATTCATTTTTACCCTTATTTTTGTATTCCCATTGAAATTAAAAAATATTCCTTTTATTAAGCACCCTTATCCTATCCACAAAGTCATGTGTTAAGCCTCATATGCCCAAAGTCCTTCGAAAATAGAAAAAAGGGTTTTTTTATTATTAATATAAATATATTTATATTTATATTAATATTTAATCCAATATTTAATTTATGAAATCACTTTAAATCATGGGCACAAATCTCAATTTATAATGTGGAAAAGTCAAAGTTTGGATAGAGGGCCCACATACATATCCAGGATTAAAGTAACGAGGAGGTTAATTATGTGAAGGTGGACCAGGGAAAACTACCATGGTTTATTTGGTGGACACGTGTTTTTACGTGGAGCACATCGGAGGTAAAAGCAATTTGGATTAAACCACTTTAGCCCAATCCTAATAAATGAAAACATTTATCATATGTTTTATGTGCGACATTTTTCCAGGAGTGCATTTCAATAATGATTATGGCATTTTCAATAAAAGAAATTCCTCCTCACGGTGAAATTGTTTAGGTGAAATTCACATTTTACAAATCAAAGAGATTAATTTTTATTTCCATGAAAAATATTTAAATGGGAAGATGCACGAAGACTTGGATAATTCTTTATCCAAAGGTTTTAAGAAGTAAAAGAAGAAGATAAAAGGTATTTTACCAAAGACGGTAAAATGGAAAAAACACACAGTAAATGTTTTTTCCACAGTGAAACGGTAAAATGGAAAAGCATTACACAGTAAATGTTTTTCACACGAAATAGTAAGAGTAAATATTTTTTTACAGTGGAATGGTGAATTGGGCAAAACAATACATGGTTTTAAAGACCACGAGCATGAATTAAATTATGGAAATTTAATTCTCCATGATAGAAAATATTTGGGAATTATTTTTATTTCAAATATATTATTCCCAAATGTTTAATGAGAATATGGATAAATTAAATTATATTTGAAAGAGTATGAGTGAAATTTCAAAGAGAACATGGCAGAGGAAGGAGTTGGAGTAACAGATGAATCTGCAAGGATCATGAAACGTTTCTTCTGAAAATTGTCATTTGTAATCATTGTAGAAACTGAAATGTTTCATTTCATTTATTGTAACTGGTTGCACACTGAAGGAATTTGAATTGTATAAGTGTTAGAGGTTCTGAGTGTATTAATGGTGGGAAAAAGTGCAAGGGCACAGTTCTGGTTGTTTTGAACTTCATTGTAATTTTCTGGGGCTGAATTGAATACATATGCAACATCTTTGAAGTCTCTATGAAAGATTTGAATGGTGGTGATATGAGCTTTGTCTTCCCTCATTGTATGTGTTTCCTATGATCTTTTGTGCCATATACATTTTTCTTTTGTTTAAATTGGAGAGTTAAAGGCCAAGAATTCATCATTTGATGCTCTTGGCTTAAGCAATTTAAACTGTGTATGTTTCTTCGTAGCTTATTTAGAATTCATTTCCATAATGCTCTGATGCAGTTATTTGTTTCCTCTTTCCTCTTACCACTCTCATTTATTTTAAGTTACAACTCAGATTCATTTCCTCATTTAGTCTTTATCCTCTAAAGAGTTCTACATGCCAGTCAAAGTTTTCATTCAATTTTAGAACCTTGACTCCATAGCCCAAAGTGTTCCTCCCCTTCCTTGCTAGCAACTTTATTAAAAACCCCCCAAAAAAACCAAATCTAGCCCCCAATTTCCATAGATATATTTAGTGACATGATAGAGCCCTATCTAAGTTGAGAAGGTTAGTGCCTCGGCTCTAAAGATGGTTGAAACAGTTACCCCTATCGTTTGTCTATTTCAACCAGACAAAATTTACAGGGTGCTAACACACCTAATTGAACTGACTAACATTTATGTTGCCATTACCAGGGAACTGCAAAAAGGAATTTAACTTTTCATTTTTTTAAATGCACATAGGAATGAATGCATGGGTAGAGAGATGATAAGATGAGAGGTAAGAACCTATGCTTTCACTATATGTATAATTGTAGTGATTCTCTCTCCAACCATTTAAGATAATGTTAAATAGAATTCATGAATAGGTGTAGAGATAATAGAGTTAGATTTACTTGCGATAGGAGTACACCAATCACCAATTAGCCTACTCCATCATGTAGTACTGTAAGAGCCACAACATAATCTAACCCATCTGTAGGTATAAATACAAGAGGAGGACGATTATGAAGGATCATGACTACAAAAACAAAAGGAAAAGGAAAAGTTGGAGAAGACAGTTCTAAATTAGTAAAAGTTCCATCAACCTCACAACAAGTTGTCATACTTCCATCCAAACCTCAAGAACAAGAATTGCTTATGGTCAACCTGAAATTTTGTTTCTAGAAAACCCTACTGAAGAACCAGAATTCTTTGTCTCATCGGAGGAATATCTACATATTATAGAAGAGAAAATGTATAGAATATTTGGTGACCGAGAAGAAGAAAGAGGCCCTAGAGGTGGAGAGGAAGAATTCCAAGAAAGTCCATAGGAAATAGGAACATCAACTATTGAGTAAGAATATGGATTGCCAATCTTAGATCCAACAGTTGCATTTCAAATCTAAAACATACCACCTTCAACACTTCCCAACTTTCATGGTATGATAACCAAAGACCCAAAAACATTTCTTTTCAAATTTGATGTGTTATGTCGCAACTATGATTATTTGTATAACGCTAAAAATTTCAAGTTGTTTCTAGATACACTTAAGGATGTTGAATTACGTCAGTTTATGGGCTTGGGAACAAATGTTATAAAAACATGGGATGATATGAGAAAAATGTTCCTTGTAAAATATCATGTTTATTGTACAAACCGAGGAATGAGAGAAGAAATGTTTAAAACGACACAAAAATAAGAGGAGAGCCTTGAAGATTATCTAGAAAGATTTGATTATACTTTTAAAAGAGCAAGTGAGAATCATCTAGATTTGGATACTCTAAAAGTCATTTTACTTAGGGAAATTCAAGATGAATGGATTGATGTGTTAAATTTAATGGTTAAAGGAGATATTTCTCACCTAACCTATCATAAATCTGTGACTTATGCAATCACTTCTCTTAAGGACAGTCCAAATATGGTAAGGGACCTAGGGATGCTATCCCTAGGGTAAAAACATCATCCATTTGTGAAGTAGAGTAGAGATTGGGGATTTATTGGACAACTTTAAAACATACATTCTCAGTACTCTTGGTTCTCAACTAGACAAATTGAAAATTAAGAAAAAGAAAGAGGTAGATGATGCAACATTAACAATTTGTTGTCCAAAATGTAGAAGCCTCTGGAAATTTCTATTAGGATTTTTTCGTTAAGTGTTAAGACTAGAAAACCGAAAAACGTTAAAACAAATCAAGCAATTATGACTCCTACAATTGTTATGGTTGGTGGATGATAGATTCAACCCAAGGTCTAAATCTAGTGTTGTGAGAAGTACAATTACGAGGAATCGATATTGTTTTACTGTTCCCCGATATGTCGAACCTTCGCTAGTCTACATAACGAGTGTAGTCCATACAACCGATTCGAGCATGACGCATTTCAAAGACTATGAAGAATATATATCAGAATTCTACATGTTAGAAAAAACAAATTTTAAGTTTAATAGTTGCAGAAAAAAGTTATATGCATGTATTCTAAATACATCTTAAAATAAGTGTATTTTAAAATTATTTTAGAATAAAAATAAAATAAAATAACTAAATGATGATGATGATGATGATGATTAACGTCCACTAAGACTGAATTGGTCTATCAGACCTTAAGAGGGTAAGTGATTACTTGTGATTCTTTATAATTTTGTTTCTGTGCTCGGAAAGCATTAAGAGAAGCTTTCCAAGATCAGCATACTTTTGTTGAGTTAAGAGGTTAGGAAGGTTGGTAGTGTGAAAAATATTTTGAAAATGAGATCTAATATGGATATAGGTTGGACAATCTAAGAGAAATTGTTTTTCATCTTCAACCTTCTTAGTGTCACAAAGGTGACACACTCTTTCATCCCATGGCATTTTAGGAATTGACCAATGCCCAGTTTCACTATGGAGCTCGTGAGAAATTGTTCTTATCTTAGCAATGCTTATTTTTTTCTTTACACTTGGAAAAACAGATAGATAATTTTGATCTTCTAGATTAGGGTTGATTACATCTTTATAATACCTTAATTTTATTTTTTCCTCTAACTCTTTATCACACCACATTTTCTCCTTAAATTTTGATTTGACGTTGTTTTTTAATAGTATCTTTATTCTGTAAAATGGTTTCTTCCATGATTCTCCAATAGCTTAGCCAAGACCGAGCGTCTTTATGCCATCCCCGCTTGAGTCGATGGTGGTTATGACTTGATTTGGAAGCAATTTTAGGTAGCCTCTTGTCTTCCATGTTGTTTAACTTGTTCTTATACATTAGGTATCTAGTCATACCCATGATCTCAATGGGGGAGCGGCTTGTTTCTAACAGGGGGATGGGATAGGGTGTATTTCCTTTAATTTTGAGATTATAGGTTATAAAACTCTTTTGTATTTGATCTATCTTTCTCCAGGATTCACGAGAGATACTACAACCCTAGACTTCACATCCATAAAGAATAATAGGTGTAACAAGAGTCTCAAAGAGGAGTTTCTTCTTATCCCAAATCCAAAGATCGACTGATTTACAATTGTTTTCAAGACCATAATAAGCTTTCCATCCCCCAATAATCCTTTTCTCAATGCTATAATTCCAATTGAGCTTGTGATGAATATCAATTCCAAGATATTTGTCTGAAGTCACTTCCTCTAAGTTGTTGTTGTCATATACAAAGGTATCATAAGGGATCTTATTGGATTTAATAATCATGACCTTAGTCTTATTAGTATTAACAGTCATACCCATATTAGAGCAAAAATCCTTGAGGATTCTTAGTTGGTTTTCAAGATCATGGGGACTCCTTGCGATAAGAACCATATCATCGGCATAAAGAAGAAGATTGACGACTATACTAGTGAGAGTAGGGCCGACACAACCTGCTTTTTCCAATCATTCTTCTAACTTGTCAATGTATATGCCAAAAAGGGTAGGGGACAAGGGACAACCTTGTTTGACTCCAATATTGCAGTTAATATCTTTTTACCAGCCCTTAGTGTTTTTAAACTTAGCAATAACATTATCATACATCCTTATTGCAACAACCCTCAACTCGAGAGGCACTTTTATCTCTTCCAACCTATTCCAAAGGTTTTTCCTAGGAGCCATGTCAAAAGATTTTCTAAAGTCAACAAAACAACAAAAAAGATTGGTTTTAGTATTGCGGAACTCCTCTACAATGATCCTAAAAGTAACAATATGGTCCACAGTTGAATGATATCTCCTAAACCCGACCTGGCCTTTAGCTCTTTTACCGTGACTTTCTAGCCAAAGGCTAATCTTCTTTTCCAAAATAATTCCATAAAGCTTGGCTAAAATCGGGCTAATAAAAATGGCTCAAGCTCACAACCTGGGCTAATAATAATGGTCTATAATTAGAGGGAATGTTTCCTATCCCCATTTTTAAAAATAGGAAGAATGAGACTTTGCATCCAGGGTTTAGGGAAGCTCCCCATTTGACTGCTAAAATTGAAGAGCTTGTGTATGAGGGATGCTTACTGGCCTCCCAGTGTACCCCTGTAGCTGGTAGCCTCAATGTCCTTAGTTTTCCCATCTACAAGCCACAACTCCGAACCCCATGTCATCTAAAGAAAACTTCTTCCTTTGTAGGACAATAGGAATGGTGTTCATGTTCTAGTGGGAACTCAGAATACTTTTAAGGTAGGAATTCCGGTTTTTTAAGGGAATCCTATTATTTTCATTAGTATTTGTATTTTAGAATTTGGCTCCAACTTTTTAAGATCCAACTTGTATAGCTGTGAAAGTTGCTCTTGCCTTTATTTATATAATATCTTTTTTTTTTTTTTTCCTTTAATTAGGTCTTCACATATTGATCTTATCGGTTTTAAGGACTCATTAGAAGCATCCCTAATGGATTTCAGCAATTTTACATCTTTTATCATACCATATTGGTCGTCATTATTCTTTTATAGGACACCTCAAAGAGAACTTGTTAATAGAAGCAAAAAGAATAGTTGTAAAATCAGAGTCTCAATGTTGTCCTTATAAGTTAGAGGTTTAATTTACTATTTAAAATCCTTTAATAAAATGTCAACTTTTACTTTTGTCAAAATTCAAGAAATTCCTCTTTGATTATCGGGTCTTCAATGGTGCTTCTATGCATGGAAAATTTTAGAGTTGCTATTTATGATCAGAGTCGCCTATACCATTTAATATGTCGAAATTTACTATTTGGTTGGATACATGGATATCAGATATCACATGATCTAAAACACTACTACCTAGCCTATGAATACATGTGTCATCTAGTTGGATTTTGGCCACTTCATTACTCCATTGCAAATTATTAGGGTTTTGAGAGCTGCAGAGTTTGACCAACTCAAGACCAAACAAATTCTCAATTAGGCTTTAGCTTCTTTTCTAGATATTAGATAAAACAAGGTCCCTCATCTAGCCATAAAGGATCATGGTTGGGGTCATTACTTAAAAGCGTAGCTTGTTTAGTTGCAATCCTAGCACTAAAGTTCCCACATGAGGATATTAACTTCAATTTTCAAATTATAAATATCTTGTTCTAAATTATTATAGGACAATTTTTATCTAGATTATTTTTCCATTAGAAAGTAGAATTAATAGGTGCAGCACAAATTTGCCATTTATACTACTGCATTATGTTCTGTTAACAAATTGCTATATACATCTTCTTAGCATTGGTGTCTAAAATTTCTATCCAAATGTATTGATTAAGAGGGTCAATCTTATGAAGTTGAATGTGAGGAGAAATGCTCTTTCTAATATAACAAACTATATCTCCTATCCCTCTAGGGTGGGATTTTTTGTTCCATGCCTACCACAAGACAAATCCTTCCATGTTAGGGACCTTTGACTCCTCATGCTCCCAATTTTCTGCTAGATACATAATTTCAATATCACTCATGATCCAACTTATCATAGGACCTTTGCACCATGGAAAGCCAGGACAATTCCAAAAAAGGATCCCGAGTGTCCCAAATTCCTATTTATTATTATCCTTCTGGTCTCTATCCCTAACAATAGCCTTTTGATTTCTAATTATTGCCCATTTTCCTTCTTTCCTGGCTTCTTTTACCTTTTGAACTTCCTTCCTTAATTCAACTTGGTCTTTGGGAATAAGACCTTCATTTATAAATATTCCTGACCCTTTTAAGCTTGGAGATTTGCTAAGTATGCTATATTTATGGTCATTAAAACTTACTTTGACATGGATCAACCTATCTTTGTGATCAATTATTTCTCCTAGCCTCTTTGCTTCTATGAGGTAAGTTGTATCAATTTGTGATTTATTTTTTAATTCTTCCTTTACTATTGCTAGTGTATCCTCCTCTTATTGTTCTTTTATACCAAAAATTATTAGGTTCAAGGCTCTTTTGTTATGCTCATGGTCCAGTTCGATTAGCTTATTCATTTCCTCTTTGATGGGTCTGATATCCAATTTGTTTTCCATATTACTGAGGGTCAAATTGTTGGTTAGTTTTTGTTCTAGCTCTTTAATCCTATCTCTCAAGTTGTGATTTTTGTTAACCCTTCCTTCTTGGGTTGATTGTTTATGTTTTTCCATTTCTTGAATTCTATCCTTCATTGTTTGCAATTCACTCTTGAACCCTAAATCTATCATCTATTTGAGTTTGAATGGTATCTTTAATTTATTTATCAATCATTGCCTTTAGCTCTATTTGGAGTTTTACATCTCTTTCTTCACTCCTTTTTTCTAATGTTTCTAACTCTATTTGGATTTTGGCATCTGTCTCTTCTTTTCTCTTCTTTTTTCTACTGATTCCATATAATCTTAAAGGATATCTAGGGTGATTTGGGGGGGGCTCCCCTTCTTAGGATGAGTTTTTGGAATAGGTGGTGGAGTGCTCATATTGAAAAGAAGAGAAAAAAGATGTAACAATTATTATTATGGATTGACTTTATCTCTCAAATCAACTTTTACTTATGAAACATAAAATAAAAAATAAATAAGATATATTTAAATCTCTTTAAGTAAAATTAAATTTGAGTCAAAGTAAAAAGTGACTCACCTCATTTCAGATGTCCAATTGCTCAACCTTTTGAAGACGCCGAAAACTACAGAGAAGTCTGAAGAAACTACAAAGATTATTCTCGGTAAAAAAGGTAAAAGCCAAAGAGAAGTATTAATCCCGTTCAAAATCTCAGATATATAATCTTAGAAATAAAATATCTCCTTAAAAATATATATGTATAATTTCAGAACAACAGAGAATTAGGATTCTAGTTCAAAAACGACAGAGAAAAAAAATTTTCGTTCAAATTCAAAACCGTAGAGAAATATTATTCTCGTTTATATTCTGGGTAAAAAAAGGTGAAAACCAAAGAGAAGTATTATTCTCGTTCAAAATCCCAGATATCTTAGAAATAAAATATCTCCTAAAGCATTATTCTCGTTCAAAACCATAGAGATATAATTTCAAAACCGCAGAGAAGTAGTATTCTCGTTCAAAACACCAAGAAAATAAAGAGAATTGAGAAAGTCAAAAGTCATCTTAAATTAAACCTGAAAATTTCAAAAGTCATCTTAAAATAAAATAATTGTAGAGACCGTAAAATACAACATTTAATTCAATTTAGCATATAATTCTTTCTCATACAAAAATAATTCATTCGCCAACATATGAGCATATAATATTCGACAAGAATAAAAATCTATCTACAGCATGAAATAACTCAGCAACTCATAATTAAAAATACGATGCTAAATCTCACTGCTCCGTTAGTCCAATACTGAAGTTGAAACTATGTCAAACACTGCCCAAAACCGTGTTTTCCTCCCTGCCAGCTAGGAGCAGCCTGTCCGGCTCCCTAGCTCCAAGATACCATAAGGATATCTTGGCCCCCATGCCCAAAACCCCCAGCAAACCAGTGCCCCCTACTTCTGATTCACCAAAAANAAAACCCCCAAAGCCAAACTCCTCACACCAGAGGTCTCCACAGAAAAATCCTCCACAGAACTATTATTTTCCCCAAAAGAATGATCCCCCTTCCCGTAAGACTCCTCCCCTCATATCCCTCCTTCACCGACTCTCTTCCCCCTCATGAATTTCCTTATCCTTTTATTCAATGTCTTATCCTCTTATTTAATGTCTTATCCCCTTATTTAATGTTTTATCCTCTCCCCGTATATGTAAATCTTTAATTCATTAAATTATTAACCCCCTTTAATTCTTTACTCAATTTATTAATGAGTCAATTAATAATTAATTAATCATGGACAAATAATTAATAATAATTAATTAGTTAATATTATTTAAGAAATAATTGTTGTTTAACTAACATATTAGGACAATCGGATTATCAAATTAATTATTGTTAATCATCCCTATACATCTATTTAAGCAGGGTTGTTACAATAATGGAATGAAAAATTCAAAAAGTCAACTTAAAACTTAAAAATGGAATGAAAAATTGAAAAGTGATCTTAAAACGTAAAAAAAAATGAAAACTTATTAAAAAAAAATGAAAAAATTTAAAAAGTTGAAAAACTCCAAAAATTCAAAGCAAAATTTAAAATAAAAGGAAAAAAATTAAAAATATTGAAAAACTCCAAGAATTCAAAGCTAAATTTAAAATAAAAGGGTTAAGAAAAATTTAAAATAAAATTTTAAAACAATTAAGGAAAATTGTAAGAAAAATTTTAAAATAGTTTATCAAAATTCAAAGCAAAATTTAAAACAAAAATTTCTTAGAAGGGTTAAAAAAAATTTAAAACAAATTTCTTAAAAGGGTTAAGGAAAATTGTAAGAAAATTTTTAAATTACTTCATGAAATAAAGGAAGTAAAAACTTATAAAATTCAGAGAAAAATTTAAAATGAATTTGAAAAATTTAAAACAAATTTCTTAAATTGTAAGCAAAATTTTAAAATACTGCATAAAATAAAATAAAATAAAATAAAATAAGGGAAGTAAAAACTTCTAATCAAAATTTAAAATGAATTTCTAAAAAAGAAAATTGAAAACAAAAAAGTAAAAACTCATAAAATTCAGATCAAAATTTAAAATGAATTTGAAAAATTTAAAACAATTTTTTTAAAAGAGGTAAGGAAAATCGTAAGCAAAATTTTAAAATACTTCATAAAATAAAGGAAGTAAAAATTCCTAGAGAAAAATTTAAAATGAATTTCTTAAAAAAAATTAAAGAAAATTGAAAACAAATTTTTAAAGAATAATAATTGAAAAATAAAAATATTTAAAAAAAAAATAAGTGTTGAAAAATATAATATAAGTGTGAGGAGAAAAAACTTGTATTTAATAGTCAAATTGTTATTATTCTTAATTATGTACTTGTGCCCTGTTCATTTATGAATAAATGAATTACTGGTCTTAACACTTATATTATCTATTATATTATATTGTAAGTTATATAAAATAAATGTTTAAAAATTAAAAGTAATATTTTGAAGAATAAATATTGATAAATATGTAGAGATTGATAATATGAATGTGGGAAGAGATCATTTTTATTTAATGGTTATATAGTGATTATTCTTTCAATTATGGACTTGGTTTTTTATTTTTTTTTAGCATTTATGAATTATTGGTCTAAACAATTATATTGTAAATTTTGAGAAAAACATATTTTGATATGATGTGTGGTGTATAATTTGTTGGAAAAATACTATAAGGTGTTTGGAAAAATACTATTTTGATAATTTTATAAGGTGTTTGGAAAAATACTATTTTGATATGATGTGTGGTGTATAATTTGTTGGACCTATGCATGGATCCTTTTAAGTTTAAGTTCTTGTGTAGTTGAATGCATTTTATCTATTTTTTAATGTTGTGCTAATTTTAGTGACAATTAGTGTGAAATACTCTTCTTTGTCAACATCCATTAACTAATTTCAAATGATCTAAGATGGATACTAATGAATTCTCATGTAGATTGGTAAATCAAAGTCGAGCTTGTTATCTCCAAGATACTTATAATTTTGGAAGAACCATACATGATTGTCTTAAGTTAAATCCATACTATTTTATAATTGTGTGAGACTTACATGATCATCTTGATTTAAACCCAAACCAAACTAAGCTTGTGTTTTTATTGACTCTTTTATAAAACTTATTTGACTTGATAATTAATCTTCTAGATGTAGTAGACAAGCCTACAACTACTTCCTTCATGAAAGTCACTTTGAAGATAATAGATCCTTCATTGAGAAACCAAGGAACTCTTAAAAAGGTGAAGTGTATGTTTTGATGTGCATTGTGTGATTATAACATTGTTGTGCATCTAACATGTTGGCATCCTATGTCCTGAATGTTTACGATTTAGAATATTTATTATAATGGGTATATATCAATGTGATTTACTACCTTTATTTGTACATTTGTATATGGACAGAAGGGAACACTCATATTTATCTTAGTATACATCAATCTTTATAACACTTTCCAAAAGTAATTGAGAAGTCTATTATTGTATTTGGAGATGATTAATAATGTTAACAAAAGTGCACATATATTTTTCAAAAAATAATTGTGATGCCTACTTTGATGAGACCATTTTCTTGAAAGGCATCATGATGATCCTTTTTCTAAAGTGATTCACAACTACCATGAGTTTGGTATCACATTTTGTGGGGATCATTAAACCTTTATGGAAATCCATTGAACCAAACTCCCATGATTTTTTGAAAGAATAATTGCGATGCCTACTTCAATGAGACTATTTTCTTGCAAGGCATTATGATGAACCTTTTTCTAAAGTGATTCACAACTACCATGAGGTTGGAATCACATTTTATGGAGATCATAAAAAATCTAGGGAAATCCATTGAATCAAACTCCCATGATATGCTCAAGACTAGAATGGAATGTATCTGACCGACTTCTCATTTGTTGGATTCGACGTGCTATAAAGGGAACAATTATGCACAAATATTTTCATTAAATATACAGTTCTTAGCTAGTAGAAGTACCTTCTCAAATTAGTAGTTGTATTCCCCACTCTAAAATTTATTAACTATGGAATTTCATGCCTTGGGAAATAGTTGAAGTGTGCTATATTTGTGAGGAACATGAATATTGTTATGCATGCACATACCTTTATCCTTAATTGTAAGACATGGAACCCTTCATCTAGTAAGGTCATTACCTTGTTGACTAGACATAATGTCTTACCAATAATAAGGGGTTCACCTTGAGGATAAATCCCAATTAAACCTCAAATTGTTTGAAATAAGGAGCCCATCCAAATTTTGGCTCAAGTACTACTAATACTATGTTTTATGAGAATGTTTAAAATTACAAAATCCAATAAGTGAAAATGTAATAGTGATTCTATTCTAAATGAAATATAAACTCCTAGCTAGGATTTTATAGGAATTAAAAAGTTTGGATACAAAACCACATACATTTTTTCCAATATCCACATAAAGTAATTTATTATTAAAAATAAAGACACAATATAAGTAACCATACATAAATCAAGGATAACCTATGGGTTTAGCGTCGATTATATTTTCATAACAAGGTAAATGAATAACCATTCCAACTAAAACAATAAGAATAAATAATTGATGCAACCAAATAATAAAAAATCACTAACAAATATTCGTATAGGACCCAATGTTATGCAAACACAAAAATATCTTCACTAACCATAAATTGAAATCAAAATTTAAGAAAAATTGGTCCAAAACTAGCTTTGATGCTAACATTTAGAAAGAGATTTCATAAAATGCAAGGAAAAAAACTCTTTCTATTCCTTTTAGATTACATTTAAATATATTCTTAAAAATAACTCTTCTTTATTCTTGGAATAATTGTCTCTTGACTCTTTTAGTTACTAAAACATATATTTTCTTTAGAAGAAATACCTTTCAAACTAAGAAAATATTGAGTCATTTCGTTGTTTTTGTCTTGGACATTAGTATCCCAAGCTTCATAAATGGAATAAAGTGTCAGTACGCATGGGAGTACAAGATTTTCTTGAGTCCAACTTCACACATGATAATTTCATGGGCAATTTGGTCCATATTCTTATTCAAAGTATTCAAAAAAAAGTAATAATAGAAGGTTCCTTTGAAGGAACTAAAATGTGTTACTTCAATTTGTATTTAGTCCCAGTGGGTGGTTTTTCATTGACCAATTGCTACATCTTGATGTTTTCCTCTAAAGAAACATTAGTTTCTCAACTAATAGCAAATCATCTAGTTCTCCAAATGAAGTAAGGATGCGTTTTCATATTATCATCTCAATTATGTATGGATAAAATAATTATTTATACTTTATACTTTAAGGAATATTAATATAATATTTCGTTTTGGCATAAGCTCCCTAGCTTAGCCCCTTATCCTTAACTTTTAGCCCCCTTTCCCTAACTAGTGGATTTTAGCCCCCCATACTCTTTTACATGGTTGGTTTGGCTCAGTGATGTGTTTTTCATTAATATTTGTGTGTGATTACATTTACATTTATGTTACAGATATACTATCCTTTCTACATCCTCACTCACCAGCCTCAAAACACAACATATACACAAATGCTCTCTGGCCTCAAAATCATGCACACTTAAGTTTGTTGCGCGCAATATCTTGGAATGTGCACACTTCATCATTTTAGTGTGAATTACATGTGCGCACTATACCATAGAAGGTGTGTTATCACATGAAGTTATCATGGGTCATATGTAGTTTTTGTAGGCCGACCAAGTCCTTTGTTTGCAAAGGGAAAAACCATGAGTGAAATGTAGCATTCAAAGCCATCCATTTCAAGCTCGAAATACAAGAAAGAAGACAGGCTCGAGTTTCAGTAGTGGAGATCCCATGTATAGTTCATATCAACCGTTAGATCAAGAACAAAATAAGTCACGACCATCAGATCTCATTGGAGAAAGATCGACGGTGGGGAGGCAGTACGGGGATCAGAAAGAAAATTAAATTTTGTGCAAGTGGTGAGCCTGCAATCACTCGTGGTTGTTGATCTTCAAGCAAGGGACATGTGTCCGATTATCTCACCCTCTGGGAGGAAGCAAGAAGAAGTTGAGTAAGTAAAGGAATCTCAAAGGCACGAAGTCCCAAAGTAAATATGATCCATTGAGGGTTGAGGATGCATGGAGGCCGATCTCTCACTTCGGAGATACGACACTTTGGAGGATTGTAAGAGTTATGCATTGAAAACTTCGGAAGATCGAACTCCCAAAGTAATTGTGGATCATTGATCTCAAATAAACAAGAACCATTGATCTTTGTAGCAGTATCATTGGAAGGCCCAAAGTCTCAAAGTAACGTCAGGCTGACATGTCGCTTCGGTCCCTACCACTCCATGGGTATTTTCCATCTCAACACATTACATCCATCCATCACTAGCTGTGACATCATACAATGTCAGGCCACCACGTCATATTTGGGAGATCATCCTCCAGGAGGTATTCTTGCTCGAATTCACTCTCCTCTACCTTCCCCCTTACTCAAATATCTGAGGTGAATGTATTCCAATATGCCTCTTCACAACAATCCGGTGGAAAGAAGAAAGAGAAAAATAAACCCAAAAAGAATAATAATAATAATGAAAGTACAAAAACACAAACTCCACCACCTGCTCCTGAAAAACAACCACAATGAAAACCAAAATTCTCATGTCTCATTTGTGGTGATGATCATTACACCCGAGACTGTCCTCATCATGACGAAGTTGCAAAACTTTTCAAAGGGAATTCCCAACCTGTTGTGTTAACACAACCTTTTCCTCAATAGTAGTCCATGGTTTCTCAAGCCCCCACCCCTCCGATAGGGGACAATCCCAGTCATCCTCCTAGTGAGGAATCTTCGTCAAGTGCTCATATTTATATGTTCAATGGGATTGATTTAACCACTCACACCACAACGTATGACACATTGGCTAAACCTGGTAAAGAGAAGGTCGCTAATGGTACTCCATCAGATCCATATCTAGACATAGTTAATCCTCCATTTGGATCTCTTCAGATTGAAAAACCCACTTTCGACTCTATTTTATGCCCTCCCAAGAGCACTATTCGCAAATCGACTTTTAATCCTAGTTCACGTGCTGCCCAAGACTACAACATTATTGAATATTTGTCTCAAGCACTAGGTGATATGTCTTCTCTTGAAGTTATACAACATTGTCCAAGTCAACTTAGAACACTCTTGGCTTCCATTGGTGCAATTGATCATGAGTCGTCAAATAATATCACTTTTAACATTGATAACTTCAAGTCACGACTTTCTCACCATCTTTCTTTTCAAATTGATGTAGTTGTTCATAACCAACACATTCATCGCACCATACCGGATGAGGGAGATTCCACTTGCATAATGTCGTTAGCCTATTGGAAAGGATTAAAATCACTCGCACTTAATTAATCCCCTACAATGTTATGAGCATTTGATGGGAGAGGATTTTGTCCTCACGGGCTCTTGCAGTCCTTATCCATTTAGTTGGGAGGTAAGACTGTCTCTGTCTATGTAGAGGTAGTCTATTCTCCCCTTGATTGCAACTTGTTGTTAGGAAGAAGTTGGTTTTATGGCATGACTACCGTCTCTTCATCGGTGTTTCAATGTGTACAATTCCCCTATCAAGGTAAAATTATCACTATCAGCCAGTTAGATTATTGCACCCACGACGTTCACACTCCCTCCACCAACAATATTCCTTTCTTGTGAGATATTAAGATCACTTATGAAAGTGTCGGTGTAGGTATTTTATAATATTCTTCCCTTATGGTTACTTTCCCTACACCACTTCCTCCCACCTCAAAACACATTGTCACGATCAATATGATCTCGACTATGTCCTATCAATCTTATGAATCATATGATCCTTGGGTTGTGCCTAGTCCTTTGGAATTTGATGCACTAGGTGAAGCTATGCCACTTAGTCCTATTGAGGCTTCATAGGATGTCATCCAATCTACCTCTCCCACATTGGACGATCAACATTTGTTGTCATCCAACACTTATTCATTGCCATCTTGGTTGGATTCCTTATCCTTTTCTTTCGACTACATCCTATCGATTTTTCCATTGGATGAATATATTATGGAAACAATTAGTATCGACGAGGTACCTTGGGATGAAAACCATCATCGATCATGTTTTCTCCCTAGTCTAGATGAAATTGAGAAAGATATACACTCTATATTTCCCCCCGGTGTTGCCAATTCTCCCCAATATCCTATCCTTACCCAGGATATTACTTCCGAGGGGAATTTAGGAAACATCTCTTCTACCATCACTATCGATATTTTGATCAAAGAAGGTATCGTGGAAAATGTTCATCTCGGTGCTAATTTTTCTCCCGAGGAAGTGGAAGCTTACACCGCTTTATTCAAATAATTTTTCCATGTATTCTCTTGGAGTTATGAAGGAATGCCATGGATTGATCCATCAATTGTTGTGCATGATATAAAAACTTACTATTGGTTTTTCCCTTTTATCTATCTACTCATATTGGTCTTGAGGGATTCTGATTCTGATTCTCATTGACCATTACAGATTGACCCTAGTTCAGAACTAAGAAGCTTCCCAACAAAATCCCTTAAAGACTATCGACCCCTCTGGTAAAATAGAAGGAAGCACAGTACACAGAGTGCACTAAACATTGTCACCCGAGATATCTCTATGGGTGGATTCAATACTCAGGTGTTTGCAACCTGGGATTGAGCAAGATCTGTGCTTGTGCATCGTAACCATTATTTAGTCCATTCACATCTAGTTATAATATTTAGTCTATGCATGCATGTAAAATACCATATCTACTTAATTACTTCATTCATTCAACATTCATCAACTAATCATACCCAAAGACACATTCATTCAGTTACAAAACACAGTGTTACCATGGTTCACCCCCTCCTGGCCTACGTCCACAAAAATCTGGCTCTCAAGATTTTATTATAGTTTAGAAAGATATCACGTCGTGTGTGGTTACAGTATTAGTTCCTCCTCTTTCCCATAAGCTCCTTGATCCATGCGAGTCTAAATAAATCACATTAGGCTCCTCAGCCTACGATATAACCCTCGGGATCGAGTTTTTCATGCCTTCTCTAGCTCACCAACTTAATGACTTATACAGTCCTTAAAATTCTCTTCCTCTCTATCTCTCTCTGTGTCTCATATGTCTTTCATTCTATCTATATATCTATATCTATGTATATATCACCTCTCTCTCCTTATCTCTCCTAAGTACCACTTATTTATATCTTCAACTCACCATCCATTACAATGTATTACGAAAACCCTAACCCTAGCATCATTAGGTTTTCCATGCATGCATGCGTGCTTCTTTTCCTTCCAACTGTCTTTTTTCTCTTGCATGTTTATCTTACAAAAACAACCTTTCTTCCTGATTCAGTCTACATCTAATATGCCCCCAACACTGATATGTGGCTCATCCCAAGCCACCTAAACCTTGTGCGCATCGTCGATATCTTCCACGATCACTTGGAACTTCTTCGTGAGCTCATTTTATTGTGTTTGGGTTTGCGTAGTCTTCTCCTTGAGTGTGTCCAATACCTTCACTGCAATCTAGTTGTTGACCATCCTTACATGCTTTGCCTAATTTTTTTCCATGTTCTTCTTTGTGTCTTCCAACTGCACAATGACCTTTGTTTCCCTCTCCTGGAGCGGTTCCATTTGAGATTCACACTCCTTTTTCTGTGTTTGCATGCCTACGAGTTCTGCCTGGAGTTTCTTAATATCCTGTGCTCCTTTGACTCGATCCATGATCAACATTGTCTTCTACCTCTACTTGAAGTCCTGGATATTTGCGCTTATTATTTCTTCTTCTTGGTCCCACTGTTGGACTTGTTGATCCTCTTCCAACTTCGTCCAAAGCTATTTTTCCTTCTTGAAAAAGTCGGCCGCCACGTGGACTTATAGCTCTATCTCTTTTATCTGTGTTTTTTCCTCCTACTTCCTCTTCTTATTCACTTCTAGTGGAGTGGTAGGTATGAGCTACTCCTGGAGGTGCTCGATTTCATGTCTGTATTGATCGATTGTCTGCACAATCTGATCAATATTCTGTGTCACCATGATTTTTGTCATCTACGTGCTCTTTGGGATTTTCTCATATCCTATGGCCAATTCCTACTCTAGCCTATCTGCGCAGTCTTTTTCATATTTGGTCTCGATTTTAGAATGATCGAGTACCAATTCCAACTCATCGTCCCTTTTCTGCTGCAATTTCGTTGTGTCTATGCGTGCGCGTGACTATACCTCCTATGTGACACTGACTTATAGTTTATACAAGGCCTTGGTTTGTATCTGCGTCAAAACCAACTGTATTTGAGCCAAGTCCTTTAGGGGTGTATTCCCCACTATTTCATCCATGTGCATCATGTTAGGCGTGACATGAAATTTCAAGATTGATTGTGTTGTCATCTGGATCCTGTCTTGCTCGCGTGATCCAACCTCGCCTCCTATATGTGATGTTGATGGGATTGTTCCTACACTGTTGTCTACCGTTTGTGATTCTTTGAGTTGTTGGAGGAGTTGTCGCATGCATTCCAACTCATCCTCAATCCTGTCCCTTTGTTGTTGAGCATTGTCAAAATCCTCCACTGTGCAATCCTGGACCATTTGGGCCACCATGTCCATATCGTCCTCAGTGATCGTGTATTCTGGGGGTGTTCTGTGCGCGTTTGCTTTCTTGCGTGCACCCCTTGTTTGTATGACTGGCCTCTTAGTCTAGCCTTGCTCTTGCTGATTAGCAGTGCATGTGTTTCTCTATGTTGTCTCAGTTTGTTTCTCCTATACCTGTGGCGCCTATGTGTTGTTCCTTTTCCCCACTTGGGTACCTTTCTTGGATGCCCCCCCCATTTTTTTGTTGTGCCTTGTTCTGACTTATCCTTGGCTTCTTGGGAACTGTTATCTCTTCGGCAAGTGTCTATCCCTATCCTACCTCCTCCTCCATTTCTGCAGGAATTTATCGATTGCGGACTGGAATCCTCCAGTCAGCATTGCAATCCTTAATGGACATCTCTATGTCCGCCTCCTTGATGCAGTAGAACAGTTGTATATATTGATTGTCGGGATCCTTATATGACTGGATCTACATTGCATGTCTAGTTTCTTTGAATTTGTATATGCCTTGATACTGTGTGACCACTTTCGGTGTCACTCTCCAAGTGTTGGCGATGCTCTCCTGTAGATCGTTGTGATATCCTTCGAATATGGTTGCATTCTCATTTCTGTTCTTAGGGTATGAAGCGGGCCCCAACGATAGGTATTGCGTTGTGTGCCAAGGATTGGATCTTGTTAGGGTCCTATAATTATAGGCGAGTCGATTCTTCGACTGCTGATTTGGCGTTTTCCCTCGAGATGATGAAGTCTAGCTCAGGTGATTCCGTTTACTCCCTCCATTCTTGTCGCTCAATTCTCCATCACCCTGCTGCATCC
>SNQJ01S0009789.1:72389-88406 GCA_010110895.2 Picea sitchensis
GTTCATCTTCTAAATATCTTCAACTAAGAGATTCTTAAGTGCTTGTTGGTTGGAGTTATTTCCTTATCTTTTCTTCTGATCATCATTTAAATTATTAAAGATCCAGTGAGTGTGTTATCTCTCCTTGTGAAGGATTTCTTCAGCATTTCTGGTTGTATCTCAGATTTAATTAATTACAGACCCCATAGCCTAATGGAGGAGTAGATTGTCTCAACCATTCAAAAATACTTTGACAGCAAAACCCTTGTCCTTCATAACTNACTAGCCTAATATCTCCTCAAACAAAGCTATATTACACAAAGAGATCCCTCTCTGAGTCTTGGAGGGCTAGATCCAAGACTCGAAGCGGTTCTGATGTTGCCTCTGTGATTGTCTTTCAGCCTTGGGCAAATTACAGAGTGCTAACAGGTCTATTGGCAAAGAATAAATACTTCATCTCCTTACATCCAAGCAAGGCTAACAGGATGAGTAGCCATGAATAGTGAAATTTTGTCCCCAAATCCTACACATCCTTGTAGTCATATAGGAATAGCTTCAACCAATACGAGGCCTAGTTGAGTGTGGTTCCATCCACACATTGTTTTTCAACTACAAAAACCCATGTCGAGATTTCCTACTTGCAGCATTTCCTGAGTAATTTGTATGCCATAATTTTTGTGGCCATTCTTGTCATTGCGTCACTAATATGTTGGATTATGATTCCACGCGATCCCCTTTCGGTACCATATTTCTTCTTCATTTCCTCGGCTAGTGCATTCTCCTTTGTATTTTCCTCAAGGAACTGCATGGGGTCCTCCCCCCACAATGGCAGCCCTATGATGTATGCAATAAGCTCAACGTCTATTGAGATGCGTTTTTCCAGCTACAGGTATCCTCCATGGATGACTACCATCAATTTCTTAACGCAGTTATTTGCATCTTGGCCCATCCGAAAGTGTAGGATGTCCAATAGGCCTAGAATCCTATTTTTGGCCAGTCCGGCTGCCCACTAGACTGGTTGATTAAATGGTTCACCAAACAGTCCTATACCCACAGTCTGTAGGTAAACTTTCTTAGTGAACTCTGGGAACTTGTCCATGTTTTTCACGTCATGGTTTGAGTACCTCAATTTCTCCACATGGACTAACATATTTATTGTTATATGTACCCCTTCTGGAATGCGCAACAAGACAATGGTTGTGGTGGCCTGCCTGCGCGATGACCTTGGTACCACCTATTTTTCATTCGGTTGTGGTGGATGAATTGAGGTTATGGCCTCTATAGTTCTCTCGTCTGCATACTCATCTAGTCGGTCGGTGACATCTTCCACTGTGCCCTCCTATGGTTGTTCTGACATGGGTGTGTGTTACCCTTCTGGCACGGTCCTTTCCTCCTAGTTTTGGAATGTCCCATTAAATATCGGGCCTTCTTCAGAGTTTTTAGAGTGCGAATGATTGCCTAAGTCCTCAGCCTATTGTCCATGTCCCATTTTGGTACATCCATGTCTATGACCACTAGTGTTGTCTGTTGGGTTTCCTCCACAATAGGTGTGGGGCTTCCTAGTGTCATATCAGGCGACGGGATTTCATCCACATTGATGACTTCTGGAGGCTGAAGTGGTTCGTGTTCGCTTCCATGTTTTTTCAATGAGGATCTTGCCTTTCTTCGAGGTCATCTTCACGTATGGTTTTATTCTCCCTGTTTGGGTGGTGCCATGGTGTTAAGGATGTTGTCCATCGAATGTAGTGGCCTCTATAACCTCTAAAAACGTCACTCTCATCTTTGTATACTCTATTTCTCTCTTCTTTTATTAATTCCTTAATAACCTCACCAATCCCGTGTACTAGCTTATATAGAAATCGTGTGAAGCTTGTCGAAGATGTTACCCAATTTGTGTTTTAATTGAACCGATGCTTCCTGCATAATTTCTATTGAATTCCCTTACCGTCTCCAGTTGGCATGATTAATGAAACATCCCATAAGTCATTTTTCTTATTTGTGTTTGATGGTCATCGTCCGTTGGCAATTATTTTCTATATCCGTCTTTCCCATTGTTTTCGATTTCCCATTGTTTCTCACTTTGTAGTGACCATTGGCCTTTTCCTCTGTCGTGTCAGCATTTCTGAATGTGCACGCTCATTCTCTTCTCGGCACCCTATGCCTTTGTTAAATTTTCATCTTTTCGGCACAATATCTCCTCTGTGTGTTTTGTTTTTGAAGTGCCAGGAGGTCGACTATCCCTATACATCTTTATTCATCTCTCATTGATCATATGTCTAAGTTTGGTTTCTCCTAAATGCTTCAATTCCACATCTCCCCTGTATGTGACAATATTTATTTTGTATGGTCCTAACCAATACATTATGAGTTTTCCTGGGTGTTGAAGGGATTTTCTATCATATACCAAGACTAGGTCTCCTTCCTTAAAAAATATTTCTCTTGATATGCTTGTCATGCCAAGATTTGTCCCTTACTTTCTATACTTCTTGGTGGAACCCTACTAGAATCCTATATTCCTCCATCATCATCAATTGATTTAGCCTTTCCTGTACTACACCTCGTTCTGTCATGTTTGTAATTCCTGCTACGCGCAGAACAGTTACCAAAAATTCTAGTGGAACCATAGCTTCTTGTCCATACATCAATCTGAATGGTGTTTCTCCTGTTAATTTCTTCCATGTGGTCTTGTATGCCCACAATACCACTGGTATTTTCAAGTCCCAATCATCCCTATTTACATTGCATATCTTCGTTATTGCATTTTCAAGGATTTACTAAAGGCTTCCACTATTCCATTTGCTTGAGGACTATATGGTGTACTCTTTTGATGATTAAATTCAAATTCCTCAGTCATAGCCTTAATAGTACTGTTAATAAAGTGAATTCCTTGTTCAATTATCAAAATCCTCGGGAAACCAAATCTAGTGATCACTTGTTCAAACAGGAAGTGTGTTTTTGTCTCTGCGCTGCAATATTTTACTAATGTTGCTTCCACCCATATTTTCAGGTATTTCGTCGTAGTGATAATGTACCTCACTCCTGACCTTTTTTTCCAGTGGGTTAATTGGCCCCATAGAATCGATTTCCCATTTTTCAAATACCTGCAAAGTTACCTATGGTCGCAGGGGCATATTGTCCCTTCTGTTTGGTTTACCAACCCTATGACATACATCACATTTCTGGAAGTAGTCCTTTGAGTCTCTATGAATAGTCGACCACCATAATCCTACGTGCAATACCTTATGTGTGGTAGCTTTTCCTACATAATTTCTTCCCGATATTCCCTCATGATCTTATTATAAGATCCTTGGTCTTTCGTGTTCTATCACGCATCTTCTCAAGATTCTATCTGCACCCATTTTGTATAGGTTTCCTGCAATTAGCTATTAATCTGCAACCTTGACTACCGGATTTTTATTCTGCGTGGTGTTGTATTCCTTGTTGGCATGTTTACAGGCAGTTTATAGGTAGGTGTGCTTGTCATTGATGGCAAGATCGTAGTATGCAGCGATGGAAAAATAGGGACAACATAAGCTCAGAAGAGATAGTACAGAGATGCACGAAGAGTGCAAGAGTGTGCTTGTTTATTTGATGGAAAACAAGCAGGCAAGGAAGATCAACAGTGCAGGGATAACTACATGGAAAGATCAAAAGCGTAAACTCCATTTCAGAGTTTTGGATACTGGGAGATTGAGAAGTTCTCAACATAGGAGTCCCGGAGTTGCGAAATCCAGAATCCCAAAATCCTGAAAGAGGCACATCAACAAGAGTTTTGCACACCGGGAAATAACTCCATTTTGGAGTCCTGGATACTGGGAGTTGAAGTGTCGAAACAATTCACCACAGGAGTGCCAAAATGTCGAAACGATGAAATGAAAAACGCCGAAATCCTGAAATAGGCACATAAACGAAGAGTTTCGCAGACTGGGAAATAACTCCATTTCGGATTTTCGGATACCGAAGAGTCAAGACTCTTCATCATCAGGAGTCCTGGAATCGTGAAATGTGAAATGCAAAAATCTCGAAAGAAGGGGGCCAGTTTCAGATATCGGGAGTTGGAGGAGTCAAGAATCAAGACTCTTCATCACAGGAGTCCCGAAGTCGCGAAACCCGAAGTCGCGAAATGGGAAATCGCGAAATGTCAAAGACTCTATACCAGAGGTTCGGATACCGGGATTTGGAGATGTCAAGGACTCTCTCAATAGGAATCCTGAAGTTGCGAAGTTCAAAAAACCAAAAAGTTGATCTGACTCCATTTCGGAGTTTTGCAGACCGGGAGGTGGAGGTGTCGAGAACTTTCACATCAAGAATGCCGAAATCGCGATATGCAAAAGCGCAAAGTGATCTGGGCCGATAGATCTAGGAGGTGAATGTCGTAGACCATGTCAGAAAGGACAGGTGGAAGACTATGACACATGGCACGATTAGACAACGACAAGTGTCAAGTTGTTTTGGCATTTCAGGCCACTAGAATTCACAATTCTGAGTGACACATGACATCCACTCGGGTCACGAGACGTCATCGAGTGATGCAATACTGACCTCACTCTGGGAGTTTTTTCTTCGGGAGTTTTAACTCCATCACTCCCCCAAAGTCTTGAAGGATGAAGTCTCGGGGCAGAGGATAGTTGTCCAATCACCACGGATTGTGGACCGTTGATCTGGAGATTGAAGAGCTGTAGAGAAGAGCTCGAACCAGCAAGCTCCATTTAAGAGTTTCGGGGACCGCAACATGTAGTGTCAAGAAACTCTACCACAGTAATGCTAAAATGCCGAAATGCGAAGTAAACGCAAGATCCCATGGATCCAATCCAATGGTGTAGGTGAATTTAAGTGTGATCGGAGGGCTACTGTTGCACTTCAGATTGTAACTGCCAGAAACGACTGATAGATTTTTCTAGAGGAATCAAACAGGCTTCAGGGTGATTTCCAGAAAAGGTGAAGAGGCTCGAGGAATCTTCCAGTGGAATGGAAATTATTCTTAGAGGTGATTGACAGATGGAAGAGTGTTGAATCCTGTAACGGCAATAGAGAGGATTAGCTCAACTTTGATAGAGAAGACGAAGAGTCTCAACTGCCAGACAGGCTAAGGAATCTCGGCTTAACACCCAGTGATGATGGACACATGGATCTAACTACCAGAGAAGCCGAAGAGTGGAAATTATGATCAGGTGGAACACTCGACATGGAAAGGGGATGCAAGAGCAAGTAGGAGATTACATGCACAAGGTGCACAGAGAGTATAAGAATGTTGAACAAAGAAGAAATGGTGTTGTTGTTGAGTGTGATGGAGGTGTGAAGAAGGAGGCAGAGCGCAGCAACAAAAATGTACAGAAGGGGAATGGTGCATTGAAGGGACATGGCACAAAGAGCATAAAAGGAAAAAGAACAAAAAGTGCAAGAAGTGTGCAGAAGACACTGATGCAGACAGAGCGATGCAGTGTAGAAGAACAGTGATAAGTCTAGTAAGCCAATGATAAATATTGTATCACTGTGATAAGTTTCATTAGCAAAATTTATATGTAAGGGTGGAAGGGAGGTGCTAGGGAGGACTGTTGTCCTCAGAGGATCAAGTGGGTTCTTGAACACAAGGAGTTGTAGCTTTCATCTGGTTGCAGCCAGAAAAACCAAGGTGGTAGGGTGGTGTAAGGGAGAACTATTGTTCTCTGTTTTACAGGTTGGTTCCTGTATGATTGGAAGTTGGTGCTTCCATCCAGTTGGTGGTGGAACACCGAGGAGTTGGTGCTTCCTTCTAGTTGGTGCTAGAGAAACCAGAGAGTTGGTGCTCTCAGCAAGTAGCAGCTTGCAAAACAGAGGTTTTAGCCTCATTATGAGTTGGTGCTCATATGTATGATCATGTAAAGAATGTAAAGATTACTTATCATATAAATAAGAATAGGTTTTTACCCCTTATGGGTTTCCTCAGGAAATATTTGTCTCTGTGTATCTCATATGTGTGACTGATGTTGAATGTGCTCTTACTTATTTCCATGAATTATTGCGATTATCATTGAGTGCTTTGTAAAGAGTTAAAACAAGCATAATTGTTTAAGCATGGTAACAACTGATTCACCCCNNNAAGTATTGGATGATGTCTGCGAAGTATTCATCGGCTATATGAACTAAAATTAATGTGTGTCGAGAAATTCATCCTCTAGATTCATGGGTTCCTCTCAGTTAGTAATCTGCGACATATGATCAGGTCCTACGTTCAAATTTCCTAGTTTTACTATCACTTCAAAGTCAAATTCTTGAAACAACAATAACCATCTACAAATTATCTCCCCTAACATTGGCTTGTTGATGAGGTATTTGAGCATTGAATGGTCTGTGAACATCTTGAAATGTTTCCCCAATAAATAATGCCTAAATTTCTAAAGCACGTAGAGCATAGCTAAGACTTCCCTCTCTATAGTGTTGTAGTTATGCTCCGATTCTAACAGGTTTTTGCTAGAAAATGCTATATGATGGTCCAATTATCCTGCTCCTGGCTGCGCCAGAATAGCTCCAAGTGCTATGGTCGATGCATCTACATGTGCGTGGAATGTCTTTTCCGAATCTGGGAATACTAGTATTGGTGTGATTACCATATTCTCTTTCAGGGTATCCACACTGTGCTGATAGTCCTCATTCCACTAGAACTTTATGTATTCCCTTAGCAATTTCTCCATTGGCACAGTGATCTGCACATACCCCTTTATAAATTTCTTGTAGTATCCTATGTGTTCTAGTGTCACTCTCAATTGACGAACTATTTTTGGTGGTGGCAAGTTAACAATTTCTGCAATCTTGGTAGGATCTACTAGTAAACCTTACTTTCATACTATATGGCCAAACAATATCCAAAAAGGTGTTTTGAAGATGCACTTCTTGATATTTAACGAAATATGGCACTTCTTTCATATTTCTAACATCATATGCAAGACCTCTACATGGTCTTTCAACAGATTATAGACTGTCCAATTTTCCATATATACCTATAGAAACTGGTGGATAAATTCTTTAAATGCAGCTATGACTACTATGGAAAATTTTGTTGGTGCATTCTTCAATCCAAATGACATGACTGTATATTGGTAGGATCCCCATTCCGTGGAAAAAGTGGTGTTGTATTGGTCTTCTAGTGCTATATTGATATGATGGTATCCTGAGAACCCATCCATGAATGAATAAGCTTCATGTCCTCCTACATTCTCTAGGACTTCATATGTGAATGGGGTATGGAATGGGTCATGTAGGCATGCATCATTCAACTTTCTCAAGTCGACGCATATTCTTATCCCCCCTTGTTTCTTCTCTTGAACTACCATCGGGCTTATCCATTTTGATTTTTCTACAAGTTCTATGATTACAGCCTCCAACATCCTATCGATCTCAGCTTTGAATTTTTTCTTATATATAATGTGTGTACGAAATGGTGAGGTCTTTCCTCCAGTGGTGTCATTTTCCACAGCGCTCTGCACTTCTCTAAGTGTTCTGTTGGTGCCCCCTGTCCATCATATTCCTACTATTGGTTTCTTCCTTGTTCTGCGCCAAACCTAATACGCAGTAACGGCTTATGTTGGTACCATTCCTTTATTGTTTCTTTGTGTGCAGATGTAACATCCCCAACCACCCACAAGCCGGGGCATTCTACCTACAAGCCCCCCCTTGGACTTCTTTCTTTTACTGATACCTTTTTAAAATATCAGGATGCATAAAAGAAAAGACTTTAACGACATGCACAACAGTATTCAACAAGCATGCATAGTCTAAAGATTCAATTAAACGATAATTAAATATACACATCAGAATGCATTCATACACAGATAATAATATCACAACATAGAGCACTTATATTTATAAAAATGTGACACCAACTGGCTGCAAACCAAGGACGTCCCACCCAACCATAGACACCACTACTCCAAATATCAACAACAATGTCACCACCGAGCTGGGAATATGAATCCACAAGGACAATTCCAGAGTGTACTTGGGTTCCCCAAACCAGTCAGCTCTCAATCTCTCATAGGTTTCCCAACACCCACAACAATCCAAGTACCCATCTCTCTTCTACCCATCCTATACTACCCAAGAGAATGGACCTCCACCCTTCTCTGCCATGTAGTCCCTCAGGTAGTCCTTCTCCTTTTTCCAGGGCCTTCAACAGAGCTGATATAGAATCTCAATGCTGTAACTCTTAGGACTTGCAGTTGTGAGAAAAACAGGGGCCAACGCATCTCAGACATGCAGGCCCCAGGTCATGTCTAGATTGCACCAATGACCATTACAACCAACTATCGTGTGGCTAATTCTCAGCAATTCGTTTCCCCTCTTCCAATCCAAGACACAGGTGAGGATGGATCAATGGATGGGTAAGTTAGTTAATGGAAGGGCATGAGCGAAATAATGGTACAAAATGCAGGAGTGAAGGAGCGTATAAGCCAACGACCAATGACCAACCCCACAATCAAACCAGGGATGGGTTTAAGTATTCTCATGGGGAATCAAGAACCTTCTAGCCTTCCTCAAGAAGCTCACGTAATTGATCCACTCTCTTAGGGAAAAGGAGTAATTAACATAGGAATAAACATTTATCCCCTCAAGCCCCCTCTCTTGTGGAATCATAGCCCCCTATAACTCTAGTCCTTGTCCGTCTAGCAACAATTGATGTGTTTATTATTAATAATAATCAAAACATTACATTTCTTTGGAATATTGGCCCTTTAATAATTTTTTGGGCACTCAGGCCTCTCAGCATTGTAACAATACATTATTTAAAATGGAGGTTCGAAACCCGGGGTGTTACATCTCCTCCCCCTTATCTTGGCATTGTCCTCAGTGCATATACAAAATAGAGATCAAAATCTCAAATTTATTCAAAAATTTGTGGGTACTCTGCCCGCATGGCATCTTCATGCTCCCAGGTAGCATCTTCAGGACCGTAGCAGGTCCACTGAACTTTTACTAGCTCTATAACTCGATTCTGGAGCATTTTGACCTTTCTATCCAATATCCGCACTAGCTGAACTTGGAAGTATCCCTCTATCTCTACCTGAATCGGATTCCAATCAATAACATGGTTAGAGTCATGTACATATTTCCTTAGTAAAGATACATGAAATACATTATGCAAATTCATGGAAGTAGGCAATGCAAGCATGTGTGCAACAAGCCCTATTATGTCCAATATTTCAAATGGACCACAGAATCTGGCTGCCAGCTTTGTACAACTACTTAATTTCAAAGAGATTTTCTTGGGATTCACTTTCAAAAGTACATGCTCCCCTACTTTAAATTCTCTAGCTGTCCTCTTCTTGTCTGCATAAAATTTTTGTCTATCCTGAGCTACCTTTAAATTATGCTTGATCTTAACCACCTGGTCTTCCATGTCCCTAAGAAACTCTGACCCAAGTACCACTCTATCTTTTGGGTTGTCCCAGCTTACTGGAGTATCACATTTCCTACCGTACAAGGATTCAAATGGGCTCATTATCAATGAAGCTTGATACCCATCATTATATGAAAACTCAGCCAAGTGTAATTAATCTTCCCACTTAGATGGCTTATCCATCACATGCATCCTCAACATGTATTAAATTATTCGATTGACCCTCTCTGTTTTCCCATCTGTTTGGGAATGATATGTTGTGCTAAAGTGTAGATTGGTGCCAAATCCTTTAAACAATCCCCTCCATAAATTGGAGGTAAAATTTATATCTCTATCCGAGACAATTTTCCTAGGTATCCCATGCAAGCTAGCAGTTTCCTTCATGAAAATTTTTGAAATATTAGTCGTTGTATGCGTTGTCTTCACAGGAAAAAAATGAACAACCTTTGTGTCAACCACCACCATGATTGAATCATGTTGCTTATTCGTTCTAGGTAATCCTATGATGAAATCCATGGTGATCACTTCCCATTTCTTCTGTGGGATTGGTAATGGTTGTAGCAACCCCGTTGGGTGCATATGCTCATCCTTCACCTTCTGACATTCCATACATCGAGCGATGTAATTAACAACATCCTTCTTCATTCCCATCCAAAAGAACTGGCTTCTTACTATTGTAATTGTTTTCTGGTAAATGGGATGTCCAGCATAAGGAACATCGGGCATTTCCTTAAGTACCAAACTCCTCAGTTCTCCAGAACTAGGAACATAGATTCTATTTGTATGCATGAGTAATCCGTCTTCCTTTTTCTCATACTCCTTTGTTTTCTGTTGTACATATCCTTGCTGTAATTTTTCCTTTACCTGTAGGTAATGTTGGCCTATAACAACACCATCTAAAATTATGCTCTTCAAGTCTAACTAATGCATACTGACAGTAGTAGCATGCATGGTATTCACTCTTCTTCTAAGTGCATCGGAAACTTTATTCTCCTTTCCCTTGATATGCTTGATATTGAAATCATATTCACTTAAAAATTCCAGCCATCTTGTTTTCCTGGAATTCAAGGTCGGTTGTTCAAAAAGATACTTCAAGCCAATGTGGTTTGTCCTTAATCCAAATTTCTTCCCCATGAGATAATGCCTCCACATTCTCAAGGCATGAACAATGCAAGCAAGTTCCAAGTCATGCGTGGCATAGTTCCTCTCATGTTCCTTAATCTTTCTGGACTCATATCCATTTTGCGCAAGGACTCCCCCAAGTCCTTCCTTACATGCATCTGTACATACCACAAAACTTTCATTTGGGTCAACAATCTGTAACATAGGTGCACTAGTAAGTAATGCCTTCAATAGATTAAAATTATTTTTACACTTGAGTGTCCATTCAAATTTAGTTCCATTCTTTTGCAAAGAAATGAGGGGATGAGCAATCTTAGAGAACCCTACTATGAACCTTCTGTAGTAGCCATCTAATCCCATAAAATATCTGATGTTTGACACATTACTAGGTGTTGGCCATCCTCTAATGGCTTCGATATTGTCTAGATATACTACTATGCCCTGCTCTGAAATAATGTATCCCAAGTGATGGATCTTCTTTTGATAAAAAGAACACTTACTCAACTTGGCATACAACTGATGTTCTCTCAGTACTTGCAATACTAGTCTTAATTGATGTTCATGATCCTCTTCAAAATTAGAATAGATAAGTATGTCATCCAAGAATACTATGACAAACTTATCCAAATAATTTATGAATATTCCATTCATTAAGCACATGAATGCAATTGGTGCAATTGTCGGTCCAAATGGAACCACTACAAATTCATAATGCCCAGACGAGGTCCTAAAGGTTGTCTTATGAATGTCTTCTTCCTTGATTATTACCTGATGGTATCTTGCCCTCAGGTCAATATTTGAAAATATCTTTTCTCCTCTTAGCTGATCAAAGAGGTCATCAATTCGGGGTAGAGGATACTTGTTCTTTATAGTGTACTTGTTCAGTTGTCGGAAGTCAATAGACAGCCTCAAGGTTCCATCCTTCTTTTTGAAAAAAAGTATTGGTTCTCCCCAAGGTGAAACACTTGGATGTATGTACCCTTTCTTCAACAATTCCTCCAACTACATTTGTAATTCTTTTAACTCTACTGTGCTCATTCTGTAAGGTGTTTTTGACACCGGGGCAGCTCCTGGCACTAAATCAATTGAGAAATCTATCTCCGGCCTTGGTGGGAATCTTGTTATTTCTTGGAATACATCTTCAAATTCTCATAGCACCGCTAAGTATTATCTGGCTCTTCCACATGAGCTGCATACAATTGGCATCCTTTCCTAAAGCATATTTTTAGTTGTAAGGCTAAAATCTCCCTTATAGAGATGGGTCTTGGGACTCCTTTCATAGTGCACTATTTTCCATTTCCATCAAGACATGTAAATGTATTGTTATGACAATATAGGAAAGCATGATGCTTGTCCAACCAATCCATTCCAATCAGAATATCATAAGACCCCAATGGTATGATATTTAGATACATACTAGTATTCGTGCCATTAAGACTTATGGAACAACTTCTGACCATATCATGGATTTTTATTTTGGTTCGAGTGGCTAACTGAACCAAACTTGTTTTTCCAAGTTTACTTTTCTCCAAATGTAATCTATCCACTATCTTAGGATCAATGTAGCAATGACTTGATCCTGAATCAATCAAAATAGCAACATATTGATTTATGATCTTACCTTCCACCTCGATCATATTGGACTGGTACTCTGTGTTAGGGTCCTAACCCACACATAGGTAGAACAATATATTTAGATGTAATAAAGGTCAATATTAGTAAGGCCTTTCAATAAAATAGAATAATTCGAATGTAAGAAGACCTAATAGAAGATTCTTCTTCTAGAAGAATCTTCCTCTAGATGGTTCTTTTGATAGACATATTTAGTATAAATAGGATTCGAGGGTATGAGAACCCTAGATTGGATATTATTGTAATAGAGCTCTGCTCAACTGGAGGTTGCCCCCTCAAAGAGACCCGTGAACATTGCTTTCAGAATCAAAGTCTTATTTCTGTTGTTATTCTTATATCATTTCAGTGCTATTGTGGTGATTGTTTTGGTTATATTGTTGTTATTCTACCATTTCTAGCATTTTATTTCTGTTCTGCATACTTTTTATATCTGGTATATTACAATTGGTATCAGATCACTTTCCTCAACAGAAAGCGTGGGCTAAATTTTTTTTCAGGGTAGAGACGTATTCCGACATATTTGATCCACAAAAATCTGTCATTACACACATAAACCCGCGGTTGAGGGATTCATACATGCAGGAAATACAAGTGGTACTTAAGCGCACATCTGTTGGCCACCCTTGTAACCCCTGTTGGTATCCCTTCAACTGGTAGTGCATCAGACAACACCTGTGTATGGATCGACCTAGATTACCTAAATCCCTCTTTAGATAAACCAATCGACCACTTGACTGCTATAGTGCCACCGACAACAAAACTCAGAAAGATATTCTCTAGTACCTGGGTAGTCGGGTAATACGACTAAGGGTATGGTCTATCCTCCTTAGTTAGTGTCGTGAGATATTGGGTCGAGTACAACTGTTGGAACCTGCACGTATATCAAAGAGCTACAGCACAGGGAAAGCCCTTGTCTATAGAACCCTTGAATACCCAACCCTTGGGGACAAAAACATTAACAAATTAAAACAGACAAGATCCTTGCCGCACAACTGTGTTTGGGTTGCCAAATAACTACACATTTCTTTTTGGTTAAGAATTTGGGCATTTCATTACTACAGTATTTTTTAGACCTATTCCATTCGATTCATCTCTTCTCCCTTATCACATTCATACATATCATTTTTTAGCACATTTTGACCCCACCTGCCCCATTTCAGTTTCCTCGTCATCATGGCCCATACCCGTAGCCAAGACCTGGAAGCTCGCTTCAATACCTTGCAATCTGATTTCATAGAGACCCAACAAGAAGTGAAACAAATCAGTGCCAATGTTGTCTCCCTCAATACATCCATGCAGTCCTCAATGGAGGAAATCAAATAAGACCTGACTACCCATCTTGAATCTATCGTTTCGATGCTCTTCACCAAGATGCATATCCCTATAGATAACCCTTTATTTGACCCACCTTCAGTTATTAAAGATAAAAATTCTTCTAACTTTCAACACCATCACTTTCAACGTGACCTACGCTTTCCACAAGTGTATGTGACTAAATTTGATGGCTCAGATCCCACTGGTTGGGTAACCCAAATGGAACATTATTTCTCTTTATACACCATTAAATATGACTTGGCCAAAATCCGGTATGGTGTTCTCCATCTAGATCAAGAACGTTGGCAATGGTGGCAATGGAGAAAAACTTCCCTTCAAGGGTATATTTCCTGGACACAATTTGTGGAAAATCTTTATGAATGCTTTGACACTGACACCAATCATTTGGGTCGTTTGACAAAGTTGAAACAATCAGTAACAATGGAAGACTTTATAGCTTCTTTTGAGCACCTGGATTTTCGGACAGAGGGCATGTCTGATGCCTTTTTTTGAGAGTGTTTTATCAATGGCCTCAAGGATGAGATTCGGGCCCATGTCATCATGACTCGGCCTCAGAGTTGGGTGTATGATACTAAAAGAGATAAATAAGCACAACATGTTGTATCTTCTCAAAATTGGAAACCCTCCTTTATCCCTTGCACTAAACTAGTAAATCCCACTACTCCCTTTGCTCAACTAAAGATCCAAAAATTGACGAGGGATGAAATGGATGAACACAAACTCAAAGGCCTTTGTTATAATTGTGATGACAAATATTTCCCGGGCCACAAGTGTAAGGAACAAAATATTTTTATGGCCATTGCAGAGGATATTTTGGAAGAGGATGTTGAAACTCCTCTTGTGTCTGAGTTACCTGAAACCACTAACATAAACCCTCCCTCAAATCCTCCCAAAGTAGAACTAGTCATTTCTCTAAATGGTCTCATTGGCTTCTCTGATCCCCAAACCCTCAAGCTCATTGGTTACATCAAGCATAGGAAGGTCATCATTCTAGTTGATAGTGGAAGAACCCATAATTTTATTCATCATTGCATTGCCCAAGAAACTCATTGCTACATCCATGCCGTCAATAATTTCCAAATCATGATTGCCAATGTTGGCTCCATGAAATGTGGAGGGAGTCGTTAAAATGTGCGTCTCCAAATTGGTGACTACCACCTCAAATATCATATGTTTGCTATCAACATGGGCGGTTGTGACATTATGTTGGGTGCAGACTGGCTAAGGACTTTGGATCTCGTTCTCATGGATTTTAAGGAATTAACCATGCAATTCGACCAGGAGGGCCAACAATATAAGTTCCAAGGCATCACCATCAGTTCAGCTGAGATCATTAGTTCCCATTACATGGAAAATTTTCTCAAAAAAGGTCATTCTGGTGTTATTGCCCAAATCCATGCCATACAAGAAACAGAGACACCCTTGGTGCCGAAAGACCTCCAATCCATTTGTTATAACCCTATGATTCATAGGATCATCTGTTGACTAGAAATTTTTCACTCTGGGTGTATAGGTTTGCAAATAATAATTCATCTCTGCAAAATATTTTCAAGGGAAAGCTTGGGCAAACTCACAAAATACACTTATCCTAAGTTTCCGAGCAAATATGATTTTGGTGCTCATTGAATAAAGACCGCGCATAGATGAATGGCTAGAGAGCAGGCACCCTGATCTATGGTTGACAAGTTTTTCCGGACCCCCCCGACCATTCTACCTTTAACGGTGGGGGGTCCAGAATCGGAGATAACGAAGGCACACATCTAAACGGCTGAGGCACCAGCACTTTCATCAAAGGATGAGTTTGAATTCCGGACCCCCTCGACCGTTCTGCCTTTAACGGCCGGGGGGGGGTCCAGAATGAAGCGGTTTTCCCGGCGGGCCCTGTCCCAATGTGTCACCCATCCATCGCATTGGACCTCCTCTGCTCCAGACCACTTACCTCTTACCATCCTTCCCACTTATCATTCATCATTCCTTGACATACCCCGTCACCTCATGACGTCGGCCTCCATTTTCCCGCCACCCATCCATGCATAAATCAAGCTTAGAGTAAAAATAATAATAGATTAAATGATAATAAATGTTAATATAGTTAGAATAGGTTAAACTAACTAATAAATAACTACTTAATAATAAATTAATTAATTGATTAATAATTAAATCAAAATATAAGTTAGTAACTAGGTTAGTTTTGGATTAAATAAAACAATTAAAAAATAAAAACAAAATATAATAAATATATATTAAAACATTAAAACATATAATAAACATATTAGAAATAAAACAAAAATTAAAAAAATAATAAAAAACAAAACCACATAAACAAAAAACAAACATAAAATAATTAAACAAAACGTAACATGTAATAAAACATAATAAAAAACATAAAAAACAAAATAAAAATATAACAAATATTAAAAAAAAAACAACAACAAAAAATAACAACCAAACCTACACTATCCTAAGTCTACCCCACCCTCTACCTCCACGCAGCTCCATACCTCACACCCCTCCATTCATATCAAACATAAATCAAACGACCTTAAAACTTTCCGGACCCCCCCTCACCATTCGAT
>SNQJ01S0009789.1:89384-115461 GCA_010110895.2 Picea sitchensis
TTGTCTTAGTTTGCTTTGATGATATCCTCATCTATAGAAAAACTTGGATAGACAATCTTTCCCATGTGGATCGAGTTCTCCATCTACTCTCTCAGCACCAAATTTTCCCGAAACAATCTAAATGTGTTTTTGGCGCCTCAGAAGTCGAGTACTTGGGTCATCTAGTTGGCAAGGACGATGTCAGAGTGGATCCTAAAAGGATTGAAGCTATTCAAGACTAGCCTCACCCAAAGAGTCTCAAAAGCTTGCGTGGATTTCTAGGCTTAACATGTTATTATCGCAAGTTTGTTAAGAATTATGGAAAGATTGCAACACCTCTCATTGCACTCTTAAAAAAGAACTCTTTCACTTGGACTCCAGCCACGATTCAAGCTTTTCAAACCTTGAAGATGGCCATGTGCACCACTCCAGTCCTAGCCCTTCATGATTTCACAAAGACCTTTGTCTTGGAATTTTATGCTTCAGGGAAAGGAATTGGTGTTGTCCTTAAATGCAAGAGGGTCGGCCTTTGGCCTTTACTAACAAGCAACTGTCTGAAATAAATCTGGGAAAATCAATCTATGAAAAGGAAATGTTGGCTATTTTGCATGACGTTGATCTATGGCACCCTTATCTATTGGGGCAATGCTTCTAAATTAAGATAGACCATCAAAGCCTCAAGTATTTTATGGAACAACACATTTCCTCCCCGGAGCAACAAAAATAGGTGACCAAGTGCTTTGGATATGATTGTGACATCATTTAAAAAATAGACAAAGACAAAGTGATTGCGGATGCACTTTCCCGAAAGTATGAATATGACAAATCACTTTTCTCTCTTTCCTTGATTGTACTAGATTGGCTCCAAGCCGTCCACTAGGAATGGCTACACGATCCCAAAAGTTCACAACTGATCCAACAATTGCAGTTCAATGCTCTAGCTTCCCCAGGTTACTCTTGGTTCCATGATGAGCTTTGATACAAAGGTCATTTGTATTTAAGAAAACAATCCAAACTTAAATCCATGGTACTTTTTGACCTTCATGCTACACCCACAGTTGGGCACTCTGGGTTTACTTAAACCTATGACAGGGTCAAACGCTCTTTTTTCTGGGATGGCATGAAACAAGACATTTGTAATTTTGTAGTTGAATGTGATGTGTGTCAATGCAACAAGGGAGAAACAGTCAAATCTCCGAGCATACTACAACCGCTTCCAATTCCACTTGCTATTTGGAGGGATATCTCTATGGATTTTATTACAGGCTTACCCAAATCGGGAAATAAATCAGTCATCATGGTGGTTGTTGATCGCCTTTCTAAGTATGCTCATTTATGTGCTCTTCAACACCCATTTACAACATCCATGGTGGCTCAACTTTTCATGGATCAAGTCTTCAAGCTTCATGGCATGAGACATTCTATTGTTTTTGAACGCGACCCAACTTTCACCAGCAATTTTTGGCAAGAACTGTTCAAGATACAAGGCACCCAATTGCATCTCAGCATAGCTTATCATTCCAAAATTGATGGTCAAACAAAAGTTGTCAATAAGTGTTTGGAAACATATTTGAGGTGTTTTTCCTCTGAAAATAAAAATCAGTGGGCTCAATGGTTACCCCTAGCTGAATGGTGGTACAACACTTCATACCACATAGCCACACGCATGACTCCTTTTGAAGTGGTATATGGACAAAATCCACCTTCAATTCTCCAATACTTACCTGGTGTCTCGAAGGTCTAGGAAGTTGACCAAATGCTTACAGCTCGAGAGGCTATTCTCCATACCCTCAAAGAGAATTTGGTCGTGGCACAAAATCACATGAAGCAACAAGCAGATCAAGGTCACTCTGAACGTCAATTTGCAGAAGGGGATCAGGTGTTTCTTCGACTTCAACCTTACAAGAAAAATTCCCTCAAGGCCGAGCATTGTCAAAAGATAGCACCCAAATTCTATGGTCCTTATACAGTTTTCAAGCATGTGGGATAGGTGGCCTATCAGTTAGCTTTGCCCATTCATTCTAAGATACATCCTGCTTTTCATGTTTCATTCTTAAAGAAGCTGATTGGAACTAAGTGTCGAATTCAAACCAACCTTCCCTAGTTATCCAAAGAACGATCCATTTGGCTACATCCACAAGAATTTTTGGACCAGCATGAGTGTTTCCTGCGTCATAGAACCATCAAGGAAGTGTTAATCCAGTGGAAATATGCAACTCTAGCAGATGCCACTTGGGAACCAGCTACCATTCTGCAACAATTTCCACATCTCAAGCCTTGAGGACAAGGTTGTTTTTAAGGGGGCGGACATGTTAGGGTCCTAACCCGCACATAGGTAGAACAATATATTCGGATGTAATAAAGGTTAATATTAATAAGGCCTTTCAATAAAATAGAATAATTCGAATGTAAGAAGACCTAATAGAAGCTTCCACTTCTAGAAGGATATTTCTCTAGATTCTTCTTTTGATAGACATACTTAGTATAAATAGGAGTCTATGGTATGAGAAACCTATCTTGGATATTATTGTAATAGAACTCTGCTCAACTAGAGGTTTCCCCCTCGAAGAGGCCCATGAACATTGTCAATCATTGTCGATCATTTATGTTGTTATTATTATATCATTTCATACATTCTTCCCATATCTTTGACTGTTGTATCCTCTTGTATGTTGTGCACATTCTTCACTCTGTCCTTTTTGTGTGGGAAATATTTGTACAGGTGATCTTCCTTGCATCCCCAACATTGTATTGGTGGTCTTCCCCTTTTTCCCAAGGAATCTTCCTTCTTGAAATCTCCCTTAGCATACTGATCTTGACGATTTCTATTAGGCTCATTCCTGTTGAAGGAAGGTTTGAATCCTTCCCTCCTCTAATAAGATTTCACATTTTTCTTGTCTTTCCAAGATTTCTGTAGAGATTATCTTCCCTGGCCTTTCTCATATAGGTATTTAGCCTTCCTGATGGCTTCATTCAAGGTCTTGGGCTCATCATACTTGACCTTTTCCTTATAAAAGGTCGGCAGTTCACTTAGAAATATTTGTATTTTCACTTTCTCATCACCAATGAACCTGACATACTTTAACAATCCGAAGAACTTCTTCTCGTACTCTTCCATAGTCATTCTTCCCAACCTGAGTTAAAATATCTACTTCATTTTCTTGTCATAGAAATGCTCTGAGAATTACTCCTTCTGGAAGTACTTCTTGAACTGCTTCCAAGTGATCCTACTTTCATTAACATGTTCCACTTGCTTCAGTTGGTCCCACCACATTGCAACTTTCCCATGTTAATGGTAGGTGTAAATCCTAGCTTACAGGTTGGATGCATAGTCATGCAACTGAAAATATCTCGTGAGCCCAAGAAACCATGCTTCAACATCATCTTCCCTTTGTCTTTCACCCTCAAAGGAAGGTGGCTTGAGCTTCCTCAACTCTCCTTGCAAACTATCTACCTCTTGTTTCCTTCTTTGGTGTCTGACAGGGGACACCTCTGGACTACTTATGGGATCATCTGATGCATAAAAATTTCTTTCTGAGTAAGGAGGTGAGTGGTGTTCATGAGCTCTGCTAGCACTTATGGAATAACTAGATCTTCCACGATCATCGCTTCTTTCATGGAACCTGCCTTCTTCCTCTTGTCTTGAGTTTTATCCCTTCTTCATTTGCCTCTGCAACTGATTTAAGATCTACAACACTCGAGCAATTTTTTGATTCTTCTCTCTCATCAGTCTCTCGTTGTCTTCTTTGTATCTCTGCACTTCCATATTTAGGATTCTTACCGTTTCTATTAACATTTCCTGTTCTCCTTTTCCCTTGCATCCATTGGACTCTGTCTATACATTACCAACTCTAGTTTACTGGCCTTCGGCCTCCTTATCATGACTGGAGGCTCCCTCGACTTCTTCCATTTCCTCAATACACATCATAAGTTGAGGTGTTTAAACCCCTTAATTCTGAAAAATGTGCAAGTGACCATTTTGTTAGAATTACGCATACGATAAACAAAATTGCCAAACCATGCTACATGTCTCTTTATTTTTTTTGTTCATGGAGATCATATCCCCACTCTCTAAAATTAACAGTGTCATGTTATCCTTGGCTGACACAAAATTTCATCCTGCACAAGCGCTTCCTTCAAACCACCTTCCCAGGTGACCACGACTAGAAATCATGACTAAATCCTTCCTTAGCATGTTTCTGTCTCAAAGACAACCAATTCGACCCTTAGCCCTCCTTCCCTCAACTCTCAATCTACATATGACCACGGCCATGACCCTTCACTTAGATGAAAATCACTTGTCCAAATCTTCGGTACTTCAGAACTTTCATCGAAGACCGGATAAACGGTCCTCATCCTCTTTCATGATCAATGATCGAGATCCACTTCGGGACTCCGCGCTTCGGGAGTCTCAAATTTCCTGGATTGCCTCCACCTGGAATGATTTTACCTGAATTTCATGATTTGCTGACAGGTGTCCTCCCACAGATCAACGACTATGAATCACTTCGGCTCTTCAAGCTTCAGAAGTTTGAAAAACTTCCTCCTGCACTTTCTCCCGGAGTTCTTTCACCCAAAGTTGATGATATTTCGACGTGTGTCTTTTGGAATCAACGGTCAATATGTTCTTCGGCCTTCGGGCCATCGGGAGTTTTCGATCCAGTGCAACCTTCACATATTTCCCCTTTGGAATGCCCAATCTCCGGGCTGCATGATCTGTCACCACGTGGAAAAATACCGGAAGCAGACACATGGGCCAATTAGGTGGGTGACACATGTCACATTCTAGCTGACATCTCAATGTTGGCATGTTTACATGCAGGGGTTCTTGTCATTGATGGAAAGATCAGAGTATGCGACGATGGAAAAACAGGGACAACGTAAGCCCAGGAGGAGAAGCGATAGTGATCTTTGGATCCCATTGACAATTCCCGATGAACATCAAATCTGAGCCCAAGGTCCGACCGACGTTGGATCCAAGAGAACCTACACATTATTTAAAGAGCAAGGTGAAGCAGGGTTACAAAATCCTGAAGGCAGGAGGACAGTTTTGGATACCGGGAGTTGGAAGAGTCGAGACTCTTCATCATCAGGAGTCTCAGAATCGTGAAATGTGAAACACCGAAATCCCTAAAGTAGGAGGATAGTTTCGGATACCGGGAGTTGGAAGAGTCGAGACTCTTCATCATCAGGAGTCCCAGAATCGCGAAATGTGAAACCCAAAAAACCTGAAACAGGCACATCGACCGGAGGTTCGGATACCGAGAGTTGGAGGAGTCAAGAGTCGAGACTCTTCAACATAGGAGTCTTGAAGTGCCGAAATGTGAAATGCCAAAAATCCTGAAACAGGCACATCAACTGGAGTTTCGGATACCGGGAGTTGGAGGAATCAAGAGTCGAGACTCTTCATCACAGGAGTCTCAAAGTTGCGAAATGTGAAACACCGAAACACCTTTTTGTGTAGATTTTGGATACCGAGAGATGGAGCGTCAAAACACTTCATCACAAGGAATGTCGGAATGCTGAAATGCCGAAATGCAAAAAACACCTTTTGGTGTTGGTTTTAAATACCAGGAATTGGAGTGTCGAAACACTTTCCAACAGGAATGTCGAAATGACGAAATGCTGAAATGCGTTTTCGAATAAATCCATGGTCACCGCCGGTGGTCACATCATAAAAGAGATGTAGAGAAGAGTTCAAAGAGACAAGCTCCATTTCAGAGTTTGGGTCATGGAGAGTCGAGACGACTTATCATAGAATCCCTGAAACGTGAAATGGGAAATACATGTTCAGAATTGGCCCTTGGTCATAACCCATGGTCACATTGACGAAGGCTCAAGGGAGGAGGTAGCATGAAGCTAATATCCATTTCGGAGATCATGACTTGGAGAGTCGATATGCCTCACCACAGGGATGCCGAAAGGATGAATTGCGAAATGGAAAAATAAGCGCGAGACCCATCATTTATGATCCAACAGTGCAGGTTATTCAGGAATATGATCGAAGGGCCACTGTTTCTCTTCACAGTTAATCGATCAGTGGTGATTCAGTTGTTGAATAAGTCTTTGGAGGTTCATAGTGTAACTATTAGAAACCACTAATGGTTTCTACCAAAGGACTTGAAGAGACTTCTGTATGATTGCCAGAGGAGATGAAGAGTCTAAAGGAATCTTCCAGTGGAATGAAGACTATTCGTGGAGGCAATTGATAGATGGATGAGAATTGAATCCTATAACTGCAACAGAGAGGATGAGCTCGACTGTGATAGAGAAGACAAAGAGTCTCGACTATTGGAGAGGCTAAGGGATCTTAACATAACACCCAATGATGATGGACACATGGGTTTAACAGCCAGAGAAGCTGAAGAGTTACAATGATGAACAGGTAGAGCACTCAACATGAAGAGCATGCAGAAGCATTGTGCATAGGGCATGCACAAGGTGCACAAATTCTTTAATATGGTAGAATAAATAAGATATGGTTGTTGTCGTTGAGAGGGATTCAGAAGTATAGAAGGAGGAGTGTGCAGCAGCTGAAATACAGAGAAGAGGAATGGTGCATTGAATGGACATGGCGCATAGAGAATAAAATGAAGAAGCCCAAAAATCACAAGGCATGTGTGTAGCAAGACAGTGGGACACTAAAGGAAGGTTGAGGTTCTCTTGTAGAGAAAAAAAAAACAGAAGATCAGAAATCGCAAGAAGATGTAGACAGAGAGACAATGATACAGGAGAGCAGAGCAGCATAGCAGAACAGTGATAAGCCTGGTAAGCCAATGATAAATATTGTATCATTGTGATAAATTTATATATAGAAAACTTTATATTTCAAGGTGGAAGGGAGGTGATAGGGAGGACTTTTGTCCTCAGAGGTTCAAGTGGGTGCTTGAACACAAGGAGTTGTAGCTTCCATCTGGTTGCACCCAGAGAAACCAGGGTGGCAGGGTGGTGCAAGGGAGAACTGTTGTTCTCTGTTATACAGGTTGGGGCCTGTGTGACTAGAAGTTGGTGCTTCCATCCAGTTGGTGTTGGAAAACTTAGGGAGTTGGTGCTTCCTTCTAGTGGGTGCTATAGAAACCAGGGAGTTGGTGCTTCCTTCTAGTAGGTGCTAGAGAAAACAGAGAGTTGGTGCTCTCAGCAAGTTACAGCTTGCAAAACAGATGTTGTAGCCTCATTATGAGTTGGTTCTCATAAGTATGATAATGTACAGAATGTAAAGATTATTTATCATATAAAGAAGAAGAGGTTTTTACCCTTTATGGGTTTCCTCAGGAAATATTTGTCTTTGTATATTTCATATGTGTGAATGATGTTGAATGTTTTATTGCTTTCTTCCTTGCATTATTGTGATTGTCATTCAATGCTCTGCAAAGAGTTTAAAATAAGCATAATTGTTTAAGCTCGGTAACAACTGATTCACCCCCCCCCTCTTAGTTGTCCAAAACTAAATACTCCAAATGCCCAAAAGTTATTGACATGTGGCACACATCCAATGTGTCCACTTCATCCCAGGTGACGTTCGCAAGTCATGTCACTTCAGGAATTTCAGGATCCACATCACCTCTAGGTGATGTCATCGTGCCCCATAAGTTTGGCTCTTCGGGCTTCAAGAATTAAGGAGTCTCCATACTATCACCACTTCCAATTCTCTCGAACTCTGAATTCCCGAACTGGCCAATCTGTAGCCATGTGTTCTCCTAGATCGAATGACTAATATTCTCTTTGAGTATTCACCCAGAATCCATAGATATGCACCACGTGTCCTTCTTAATTTGATGGTTGAGGCTCACTTTGGGTCTTCGGACTTAGGAAATCTCAAATTTCAAAATTTATCTGGCCCCATTGGATTTTATCCGAAGCCCTCGATCTAGTGACACATGGCTCTCAGAAGATCAATGGCTGATATCCTTTCAAATCTTCGGGTTTCAGAAATATCAAAATTCAAACCTCCTCGAAGTACATAGGATTCTGCCGTGTGTCCCCTTGAATCGAACGATTGAGGCTTACTTTGAGCCTTCACGCGAAATCCACAAATTTATGCCATGTCTCTTCTAGATAAGACAGACCAGATTCACCTCGGACAATCTGACCCTTCATATTTACTTCAGATCTCTGGCTCTCCGGGCTTCGGGAGTTTCAAATCTCAACTGAAAACCTCTCAAAGATATTTATCTGGAGTTACTGATCTGTTGACACATACCTCTTGGTGATCGACGGTCAGGATCTACTTTGGCTATTTCACCTCCTCCTCATCCACAACTTCTGGAGTTGTGGATATCATGCCACCTATATCTCCTTGATGATGGACGGTCCCAAACTACTTCGGCTATACAGAGTTTCGATGTTCGAGCACTAACAAGTCACATCACTGCATGCCTTTCAATTTGCAGGGGCACGCATCGATGGTTTGGAGTTACCCTCTTTTTGCCCCGCAATTCTCTTGATACTGACATAAATCCCCTTGGTGAAATCGTGGTTTGGATTGTGGGACCGCCTTGGGAAATTATCTCTCATGCAACTTGGTTCCCCACAATGCCTCTTGTCCATTGATCTCACACTCCAATGGGATCTGACGGTTGTGACCTTAGCCCTTGCTTCATTTTCATCGGACAATCCTTGTTCACCTGTCCTCTGATCCAACGATCTCAGATCTCTCTTGATCCTACAAGGGCGATCGCTCTAGAATTAGAAGAGGGGCGGCCACAATCCTTCAAACCCCTTACAACGGGTCTTTGACATTATATTCCCTGCGTAGATTCTGCAACGCCATTCCTCCTGAGCTTTTCAATCTCAAGGTCATAATTCGATTTCAACTTCAAGGTCATAATTCGATCTCAACCCTGAGAATCTGACCAATCGACCTGGCCCATATCGGCCCGTTGTTTTAACCAGAAGCTTTGATACCAATCTGTAACATCCCTAGCCACCCACAGGCCGAGGCATGCTACCTACAAGCCCTGTCTTGGACTTCGTTCTTTTACCGATACCTTTTTAAAATTTCAGGATGCATAAAAGAAAAGACTTTAATGACATGCACAACAGTAGTCAACAAGCATGCATATTCTAAAGATTCAATTAAACGATAATTAAATATACACAAAGGAATAAATTCATACATAGATAATAATATCACAACAGAGAGCACTTATCTTTATAAAAACATGACACCAACTAGCTACAGACAAAGGAAGTTCCAGCCAACCATAGACACTACTACTCCAAATCTCAACAACAATGTCACCCCTGAGCCAGGGCTATGAATCCACAAGGATGGTTCCAGAGTGTACTTGGGTTCCCCAAAATAGTCATCTCTCAAGCTCTCATAGGTTTCCCAACACCCACAACAATCCAAGTACCCAACTCTCTTCTACCCAGCTCGAAGAAGCCCGTGAACATTTTCGATCATTGTCTTTCATTTATGTTGTTATTCTTATATCATTTCATAGATTCTTCCCATATCTTCGGCTTTTGTATCCTCTTGGATGTTTTGAAAAGTCTTCACTCTATCCTTTCTGTGTGGGAAATCCTTATACAGGTGATCTTCCTTGCATCCCCATCATTGGATTGGTTGTCTTCCCCTTTTTCCCAAGGAATCTTCCTTCTTGAAATCTCCCTTAGCGCATTGATCTTGACGATTTTTATTAGGCTCATTCCTGTTGAAGGAAGGTTTGAATCCTTTCCTCCTCTGATAAGACTTCTCATTTTTCTTATCCTTCCAAGATTTCTATAGATATTATCTTCCTTGAACTTGCTCATACAAGTATTTATCCTTCTTGATGGCTTCAGTCAAGGTCTTGGGCTCATCATACTTGATATTTTCCTTATAAAAGGATAGCATTCCACTTAGAAATCTCAGTATTTTCACTTTCTCATCACCAATGAACCTGACATACTTTAACAATCCTAAGAACTTCTTCTCTTACTCTGCCATAATCATGCTTCCCAACCTGAGTTAAAAGATATCCTTCATTTTCTTTTCATAGAAATTCTATGAGAGGTAATCCTTATCGAAGTACTTCTTGAACTTCTTCTAAGTGATCCTACTTTTATTAAAATGTTCCACTTGCTTCAGTTGGTCCCACCACGTTGCAACTTTCCCATGTAAATGATAGGTGGAAATTCTATCTTCCAGGTTGGACGAATAGTTATGCAACTGAAAATATCTTCTGAGCCCAAGCAACCATGCTTCGACATCATCTTCCTTTTCTCTTTCACCCTCAAAGGAAGGTGGCTTGAGCTTCCTCAGCTCTCCTTGCAAACTATCTACCTCTTGTTTCCTTCTTTGGTGTCCGATAGGAAACACCTCTGGACTGCTTACGGGATCATCCGATGCATAAAACTTTCTTTCTAAGTAAGGAGGTGAGTGGTGTTCATGAGCTCTGCTAGCACTTCTGGAACAACTAGATCTTCCACGATCATCATTTCTTTCATGGAACATGCCTTCTTTATCTTGTCTTGAGTTTGATCCCTTCTTCGTTTGTCTCTGCAACACTTGATAATTTATCTAAATTTTCTCTCTCATCAGTCTCTCATTGTCTGCTTTGTATCTCTGCACTTCCATCTTTGGGATTCTTACCATTTCTATTAAAGTTTTCTTCTCTCCTTTTCCCTTGTGTCCATTAGAATCTATCTCTTCATTACCAACTATGGTATTCTGGCCTTAGGCCTCCTTATCATGACTGGAGGTTCCCTCGCCTTCTTCCATTTCCTCAATACGCATCCTAAGTTGAGTTGTTTAAACCCCTTAATTCTAAAAAATGTGCAAGCGACCATTTTGTTAGAATTATGCATACGATAAACAAAATTGCCAAACCATGCTACATGTCTCTTTATTTGTTTTGTTATGGATATCATATCCCCATTCTCCAAAAATAACAGTGTCATGTTATCCTTGGCGGACACAAAATTTCATCCTGCAATTGCGCTTCCTTCAAACCACCTTCCCAGGTGACCACGACTAGAAACCGTGACTAAATCCTTCATTAGCACTTTTATGTCTCGAGGACAACCAATTAGGCCCTTAGCCCTCCTTCCCTCAGCTCTCAATCTGCATATGACCAAAACCATGACCCTACGCTTAGCTGAAAAGCACTTGTCCAGAGATTCGGGACTTCAGAACTTTCATCTAGGAACGAATCAACGATCCTCGTCCTCTTTCATGATCAACGATCGAGATCCACTTTGGGTCTCCGCACTTTGAGAGTCTCAAATTTCCTGGCTTGCCTCCACCCAGAACTCGTTTACCTGAAGTTCATGATCTACTGACGGGTGTCCTCCCACAAATCAGCAATTGTGAATCACTTCAGCTCTTCAAGCTTCAGAAGTTTCAAAAATTTCCTCCTACACTTTCTCTAGGAGTGCTTTCACCTGAAGTTGATGATCTTTTGACGTGTGTCTTCTGGAATCAACGGTCTATATGTCCTCCAGCCTTCGGGCCTTCGGGAGTTTTCGACCCAACACAACCTGTCACATATTTCCCCTCTAGAGTGCCTAGTATCCGGACTGCATGATCTGTCACCATGTGGATAAATATTGGAAGCAGACACATGGCCCGATCAGGTGGGTGACATGTGTCACGTTCTAACTAATGATGCAGGAGCATCATATAAAGCCAAAGGCATGTGCCTAACCAAAGGAGACAACTGGAAAACAACCAACACACATTTTGAAATGTTTTGAAGATTAAAGAATGGACATTAATGTAATAGCTAGGGAAGCGTACTTACCTTTGTGTTTTGAAGATTGTAAAGAGATCTTGAGCGTTTCTCTCATCTGTCAAATGTAGAGGCATTTATGCATAATGAATGTAAAGTAGGTAGATTTAAATAATAGATTAGACAGTTTTAGGAGCGTAGGAGGTAGGAGGGAAAATGGATGATATACACCCTCTACTCTTTGATCATTTGTAACATTATGATTCAGATTTCATAAGTTGTAGAGCTGCAGAGGAGAACAGAGAATTTTTCATGCATTATAACTGTAGTTGTTTACCATGTATGAGAGCACTGGAATTAATGAAAGAAAATATTTGATTCCAATCTTTGTGTTTGTTATGGCTATTGGAATCACCTATTGAACGATATGTTGGGGCTTGTTTGTATTCTTTGTGTGCATTTTATTTCAATGCAAATCTGTGTGTGTGTATGTTCTAGGATTCTATGTTGAATATTTGAATTCTGGATAAGGGGAGAATGAGTTTCAGTTGTTTCTCTTTCTGAAAACTAGTTCAGTGGAGGGTCTGCAAGGATTGCATCGATCAGACTCTGATTTTTACCTCAGAACTCTCAAAATAGATTCAAACTTTGTCTTTACAGGCAAGAGTGTTAACAAAGAATAGAGTCATGCAAGGTGTGCGCAGGTTGGGTGAAGTCTTGTATTTTACCAAATCCAAGAGAGAAATTGAGGGACTACTATCGCAAGGAGAGCACATAGTCGATGATCTAAAATAACCATAGGTTATTTGAAAACTGTCACAAGGAGTGCATGCGGGGACTCTTTTTGGAGGCCTTGAGTTTGCAAGTGAAAGCTTAAGAGGGTTAGAACCTGTGAATTGTTCCAAAGGGAGACAGAGGTTGAATTGTTTCGCAGGAATCAAGTTCAGGAGGGAACGACGCCAAGTTATCTAGCCAGAAGTCCTTGAGAAGTTGAATCGGACGGTTGAATCACTTCAGGAGGAAGTGCCGAAATCCTGTGAACCGTTGGATCTCTTAGAAAAACAAAGAGATTAAGACTGAGTGTATTTTTAACACCCTTAAGCTCTAGAGGGATAGCGACCATCAGATCTGGATCAACGTAGGCCATTGATCTGGCATGCGAACTTGTGTATCGGAGTTCAGGGAATGGAGTGACAAGAGGTTTGGGGTCAAGTGTCTTGGATCGTTGATTTTCAAAATCCTGATACGTCATGGGCCGTCAAATCAAGGGAGGCATACAGTTGTTGGATCTCATCGAAGGCTAGATTTTAGAGTTGAGGATTCGCAAGGAGAGTGTACAAGGGGTGGTGCTCCAACTCGCGAATCGAGAGTCGTGAAAGACACTTGCACCTAGGCCTGGTTGTGGTCATGTTGGAGAGGGGGCTTACACCATAAGCCCATTCAAAATTTCATTTTTTGGCTATTGCCAAGAGCCATGGCATAGTGTTTGAAGCACCCCAACTTGCAAAAACTGAAATCCTGTGTGGGATTAAACGAGGGGTTTTTTTAACCCTTGCCATGGTCTAGAGATTATCCTGAGTAGATCTCGGCCTGAGGGCAAGAGGCCTGCATCAGTTGTGGTATCAGAGCCCAGAACAAGTTCTTTTCTTTCTATCAAAGAGATAAAAGAGGAATTTTACATCCATTCCTCCGAGAAGGAGGGAAAGGGCAATGCTTGATCCAGCAGTGGAAAGAGAAATGTGTGAATTACGTATCAAGGTTGATGCTATAGAGACAACACAGAGGCACATAGTTGACACTAGGGATATCAGTGAAGCTGAAAGTGAAAAGGAAGCTGAAAACGAAGGAGAAGAAGTTGCAGTCGAAGATGCTGCAAGAGAACATTTATTCAAGGTTGTTGCTAGGATAGGTGCTAGGGAAAAAATGGACATTCTAATGTACAAAGGAAACTTGTATGTTGAAGAGATTCTAGACTAGATTAGATCTCTAGACAAATACTTCAACTATGAGGATGTCGAGGAAGACAATAAAGTCAAACATTAAGTTACTAGACTTAAAGGGCATGCAACACTGTGGTGGGATGAACTGCAGGCTCATAGACGTTGCAAGGGCAAGCAGAAAATCAAAAGCTGGGATAGAATGGTTGCAAAAATGAAATCCAAGTTTATACCCAGGGATTATCAAATAAATCTGTTTCAGAGGATGAAAAATTTGAGACAGAAGTTGATGTCAATGAAAGAATACACTGAAGAGTTCTATAGGATAAACATCAGAGCAGGTCATCGGGAAAGCGATGATGAGAAAGTTTCCAAGTATATGAATGGTCTACGATATGACATTCAGGACGACATGAGCATGATGACCATCAAAATCATAGAATGTGATTATCATATGGCTCTAAAAGCTGAAGAGAAGCGGAGATGAAATAAAGGTCAAAGAGGTCGAGGCATAAGTCAAAGCAGAGGCAAGACGATTGCCCAGGACAAAACTCATAAACCTAAAGAAGAGGGGAAGAAACCTCAAACTCAATATGAGAGAGGAGGAAGCTCACAGGGGAGGCAATATGCAAATAGAAATACTTTTCCTTGAACCAGAGGAAGAGGAAGAGGCAGAGGAGGTGAAGTGAAATTCTTTGTCTGTGGGAAAATTGGACATAAATCCTATGAGTGTCCAGATAGGAAGAAAGATGGTGGTGAAACTCACATTGCCAAAGCTCAAAGATGGAATGTTGAGGTAGAGGACTCTGAGGGTGGAAGATCTTTGATGATGAGGAAAGTTCTCTTGAAACCAAAGAAGGAGCCAAAGAACCCATCCCAAAGAAACAGTTTGTTTCAGACTACTTGCAAAACCAAAGACAAGGTATGCAAGGTCATAGTAGACAGTGGTAGCAAAAATAATCTTGTATCTATGGAAATGGTAGAAAACATGGAGCTGGAGACTATTGCGCATCCAAGCCCATACAAAGTTTCGTGGCTACAAAAAGGACATCAGGTAAATGACAATAAACAATGTTTAGTTGAATTTAAAATAGAAGGATATAAAGATGAGATATTATGTGATGTCATTCCCATGGATGCTTGTCATCTATTGCTGAGTAGACCATGGAAATATGACAGAAATGTGGTGCATGATGGGAGAAAGAACACATACACTCTGGAGAAAAGCGGTAGGACGCACATGTTGTTGTCAGTTAAGAATAAAGAGGTGAAAATAGAGATAAGAAACACTGTACTTATCATGAGTGGGAAGGAACTTCTTAAGGAAGTCAAGAAAAAGGAAGACACGCAATTCATTTTGGTTAGGAAGCCCAAAATTGTTTTGAACAACACTAGGATAGATGATTTACCAGAACAAATCCAGGAGTTTCTAGAAGAATTTGTTGATATAGTAGTGGATGAAATACCTTGTTCATTGCCACCTATAAGGAGTATAAGCCATCATATTGATCTTATACCTGGAGCTAGTTTTCCGAACAAAGAAACGTATAGGTTGACGCCACAAGAGAATGAAGAAGTTAAGAGACAGGTCCAGGACTTAATGGACAAAGGATTGATTCGAGAGAGCTTGAGTCCATGTGTTGTTCCGACAATGCTCAGACCAAGAAAGGAAAGTGGTTGGAGAATGTGTACAGAATCGAGGGAAATTAACAAAATTACCATCAGATATAGGTTCCCATTTCCAAGGATGGACGACTTGATGGATTGCTTGAGTGGAGAAAAGTTTTTTTCAAAGATTGATTTGAAAAGAAGATATCATCAGATTAGAATGAGAGAAGGTGATGAATGGAAGACAACATTCAAGACAAATGAAGGGCTGTATGAATGGATTTGCATGCCATTTGGCTTGACAAATGCGCCCAGTACTTTCATGAGGTTGATGAACGAAGTCTTGAAGGATTTCATAGGGAAATTCGTCATTGTATATCTTGATGATATATTAATTTTCAGCAAAACTGAAGCAGAACATTTAAAGCATTTAGCTGCAGTGATGAGGAGGTTACAACAAGAGAAATTGTTGATCAATATGAAGAAATCATTATTTATGAGGAAAAAACTCATTTATTTGGGTTTTTTTATCTCTGCAAATGAATTGAAAATGTATCCAGAAAAGATAAATGCGATTAAGGATTGGCCATCGCCGAAGAGCGTGTTTGAAGTTTGAAGATTCCATGGTTTGGCTAGCTTCTACAGGAAATTCATTCGAAACTTCAGTGGAATTAGCGCACCGATGATGGATATGGTGAAGAAAAGACATAAATCGTTTCACTGGACAGAGGAAGTGGAGAAGAGCTTCAACCTGCCGAAGAAGAAGATCACTGAGCAACCAATTCTGGTTTTGCCAGATTTCAGCAAGACATTCTAGGTTAGGTGTGACGTGAGTGGATTTTCCATTGGAGCATTCTTGAGCCAAGACAATAGGCCGATCGTGCATTTCAGTGAAAAATTGAATGAAGCAAAGATCAAGTACTCCACGTATGATAAATAATTCTATGCAGTCATACAAGTGCTGAAGAAATGGAGGCACTATCTGGTTCCCAAAGAGTTAATTTTGTACAGCGATAATCACGCTTTGCAATTTGTGACTCGACAGGAGAAGTTCAACCAAAAACATGCTAAATGGGTTGTATACATGCAGAATTTTACTTTTGTGATCAAACATATTTCTGGAACTGCTAGCAAAGTTGTTGATGCTTTGAGCAGAAAATGTTTGCTTATGCAGGAATTCAGAGTCAAGAATTTGGGTTTTGATAACCTCAAAGAAATGTACAGGGATGATCCAGAATTCAAAGAGGCATATGAGGCATTTGAGAATCTAATTCTCAGGGACAAAAGCCAATGGACTGAATACATGATCCAGGATGGATTATTGTTCAGGGGAAATCATCTATGTGTTCTGAAATGCTCCATGAGGGAGAATTTGCTGAAGGAAAAGCATAGCAGAGGATTGGCCAGACACTTTGGTCATGACAAAAAGTTCTCAAAGTTGAATGGCTCATATTTCTGGCCAGGGATGAGGACAAATGTGAAGAAATTTGTGGACAGGTGCAAAATTTTTCATCACATGAAAGGAAAAATGTAGAACACAGGGTTATACCAACCATTACCCATACCAGAAAGGCCGTGGGATGCCGTGAGCATGGATTTCATATTGGAACTGCCAAGGACATAAAGGGGATATGATTCAATATTTGTAGTGGTAGACAAATTTTCAAAGATGGCACATTTCATACCATGCCAAGAAACCAGTGACACAACTCATATTGCAAACCTGTTTTTCAAGGAAGTCGTCAGACTTCACGACTTTCCAAGGAGTATTGTTTTTTATCGAGATACCAAGTTTGTAGGACATTTCTAGAGGACCTTATGGAAGAATTTGGGGACAAATTTTTCTTTTAGCTCAGCATATCATCCTCAGACAGATAGACAGACATAGGTCATGAACATGATCTTGGGAGATTTGTTAAGGATCTTAGTGACTGAACACCATAGTCAATGGAATCACATTCTGCCACAGGAGGAATTCACTTACAATGATTCAATCAATAGAATCACATGGAAGAGTCCATTCCAAATTCTGTATGGAATACAACCAAGGGGAGTTTCTGAATTGAAAGATTCAGAACAAACTGAATTCAAGAGTGCTAGTGCAGAGGACTTTGCAGAAGGAATGAAGGAGCTTCACAGTAGAAATAAGGAGAGATTACAGAGTTCAAATCAAGAGTAAAAGCATAGAGAAGATCAACACAGGTGAGAACTTCAATTCGAATTTGGTTATTTGATTCTTGCACATTTGAGAAAGGAGAGGTTCCCAAGGGGAACATACAACATGCTAAAGATGAAAAAGATTGGACCACACAAGGTCATAAGGAAATTTGGGACAAACACATATGAGATTGAATTACCCGATGGGGTTAGAATCTCACCGATATTCAATGTCGCGGATTTGTACCCTTATAGAGCTAAAGAAGAAGGAGCAGAAGATAACCAAGAAAAGATTCAATGGACAAAACAAATGCCTGTAGGTGAAAAGCCACAGATGGAAAGCATAATTGACAAGAGGATTAGCATAAAGACGAGGAGAAAAGGGTATCTTGAATACTTTTTCAAATGGAAAGGACATCTAGTTGAAAATGCCAGTTGGGAGGATGAAACATCAATTCAAAATCATGGACAAGCAGTGAAGGAACTCATGAACAATAGTTCATGAAAATTTTCAAGCAAGGGAGTATGATGCAAGAGCATCGTATAAATCCAAAGGCACGTGCCTAACCAAACGAGACAGCTGGAAAAGAAGAAACGCACATTTTGAAATGTTTTGAAGATTAATGAATGGACATTAATGTAATAGCTAGGGAAGTGTACTTACCTTTTTGTTTTGTAGATTGTAAACAGATCTTGAGCATTTCTCTCATCTGTCGAATGTGGAGGCATTTATGCGTAATGAATGTAAAGTAGGTAGATTTAAATAATAGATTAGACAGTTTTAGGAGCGTAGGAGGTAGGAGGGAAAACATATGATAGACACCCTCGACCCTTTGATCATTTGTAACATTATGATTCATATTTCATAAGTTGTAGAGCTACAGAAGAGAACAGAGAATTTTTTCATGCATTCTAGTTGTAGTTGTTTACCATGTATAAGAGCACTGGAATTAATGAAAGAAAAGATTTGATTCCAATCTTTATGTCTTTTATGGCTGTTGGAATCACCTGTTGAACGATATGTTGGGTCTTGTTTGCATTCTTTGTGTGCATTTTATTTCAATGCAAATATCTCTGTGTGTGTATGTTCTAGGATTCTATGTTGAATATTTGAATTCTGGATAAGGGGAGAATGAGTTTCAGTTGTTTCTCTTTCTGAGAATGCTTGCAAAGAGTGCAGTGGAGGGTCCACAAGGAGTGCATTGATCAGACTCTGAGTTTTACCTCAGAACTCTCAAAGGAGATTCAAACTTTGTCTTTACAGGAAAGAGTGTTAGCAGAGCATAGAGCCGTGCAAGGTGTGTGCAGGCTGGGTGAAGTCTTGGATTTTACCAAATCCAAGAGAGAAATTGGGGGACTGCTGTCGCAAGGAGTGCATAGAGTCAAAGATCTAAAATAACTAGAGGTTATTTGAAAACTACCGCAGGGAGTGCGTGCAGGGACTCTTTTTGGAGGCCTTGAGTTTACAAGTGAAAGCTCAGGAGGGTTAGAACCTGTGAATTGTTCCAAAGGGAGACGGAGGTTGAATTCTTTCGCAGGAATCAAGTTCAGGAGGGAAGGATGCCAAGTCATCTGGCTAGAATTCCTTGATAAGTTGAATTGGATGGTTGAATCACTTCAAGAGGAAGTGTTGAAATCCCGTGAATCGTTGGATCTCTTAGAACAATGAAGAGATTAAGACTAAGTGTCTTTTCAACACCCTTAATCTCTAGAGGGATAGTGACCATCAGATCTGGATCAACACGGGTCATTGATCTCGCATACGAACTCGCGTGTCAGAGTTCGGGGAATGGAGTGGCAAGAGGTTTGGGTTCAAGCGTCTTGGATCGCCGATTTACGAAATCCTGATACGTCGTGGGCCATCAGATCAAGGGAGGCATACAACCGTTGGATCTCGTCGAAGGCTGTATTTTGGAGTTGGGGATTCGTAAGGAGAGTATATAAGGGGTGGTGCTCCAACTCACGAATCATGAGTCGTGAAAGGCACTTGCGCCTAGGCTTGGTTGTGGTCACATTAGAGAGGGGGATTACATCATAAGCCCATTCAAAATTTCACATTTTGGTTATTGCCAAGAGCCATCGCATAGTGTTCGAAGTGCCCCAACTTGCAAAAAATGAAATCATGTGTGGGATTAAACAAGGGGTTTTGTTAACCCTTTTTGTGGTCTAGAGAATATCCCGTGTGGATCTCGGCCTGAGGGCAGGAGGGAAGGAGTTTTGCATCAACTGACATCTCAATACTCCAAATTCCCAAAACTTATTGACATGTGGCACACATCCCATGTGTCCACTTCATCCCAGGTGACGTTCGCAAGCCACGTCACTTCAGGAATTCCAGTATCCACATCACCTCTTAGTGACATCATCGTTCCTGATCACTTTGATTCTTCGGGCTTCGAGACTTCAGGAGTCTCCACACTAGCACACTTCCAATTCTCCGAAACACTGAATTCCCGAACTGGCCAATCTGTCGCCATGTGTCCTCCTAGATCAGACAAGTAATATTCTCTTTGGATCTTCACCCAGAGTCCACATATCTACACTACCTGTCCTCCTTAATCTAGCGGTTAAGGCTCACTTCAAGTCTTCAGACTTAGGAAATCTCAAATTTCAAAAATTATCTAGCCCCACTGGCTTTTATACGAAGCCCTCGATCTGGTGATGCGTGGCTCTCGAAAGATCAATGGCTGAGATCCTTTCGGATATTTATGTTTCATAAATCTTAACTTCAAACCTCCTCGAAGTACATGGGATTATGTTGTGTGTCCTCTTGAATCAGACGATTGAGGCTTACTTCGGGCCTTCACATGAAATCCACAGATTTATGCCATGTCTCTTATAGATCAGACGGACCAGATTCACCTCGTACAATCCGACGCTTGAGATTTACTTCAGATCTCTGGTTCTCCAGGCTTCGGGAGTTTCAAATCTCAACTTAAAACCTCTTGAACATATTTCTCCGGAGTTACTGATCTGCTGACACGTACCTCTTGGTGATCGACGATCAGGATCTACTTTGGCTATTTCACCTACTCCTCATCCACAACTTTCGGAGTTGTGCATCTTGCGCCACCTATCTCTCCTTGATGATGGATGGCCCCAAACTACTTTGGTTATAGGGAGTTTGGATGTTTGATCACTAGCAAGTCACATCACTACATGCCTTTCAATTTGCAAGGGCACGCATATATGGTTTGGAGTAACCCACTTTTCGGCCCACAATTCTCTTGATGTTGACATGTAACCCCTTCATGAAACCGTGGTTTGGATTGTGGGACCACCTTGGGAAATTATCTCCCATGAAACTTAGTTCCCCATAATGCCTCTTGTCCATTGATCTCACTCTCTAATGGGATTTGACAGTTGTGACCTTATCCCTTGCTTCCTTTTCATTGGACAACCCTTGTTCACCTGTCCTCTGATCCAATGATCCCGGATCTCTCCTAATCCTATAGTGGCGATCGCTCCAGAAATCGAAGAGGGACGGTCACAATCCTTCGAACCCCTTACAACGGGTCTCTGACATTCTATCCCTTGCATATATTCTACAACACCATTCCTCCTGAGATTTTCAACTTCACGATCATAATTCGATCTCAACCCCGAGACTCTGACCAACAAACCCGACCCATACCAGACCGATGTTTCAACCAGAAGCTCTTATACCAATCTGTAACATCCCGAGCCACCCATAGGCCAAGGCATGCTACCTATAAGCCCACCCTTGGTCTTCTTTCTTTTACCAATACCCTTTTAAAATTTCAGGATGTATAAAAGAAAATACTTTAACAACATCCACAAAAGTAGTTAGTAAGCATGCATATTCTAAAAATTCAATTAAACGATAATTAAATATACACAATGGAATAAATTCCTACACAGATAATAATATCACAACAGAGAGCACTTATTTTTATAAAAGGGCCACACCAACTGGCTACAGACAAAGGACATTCCACCCAACCATAGACACCACTGTTCCAAATATCAACAACAGTGTCACCCCTGAGCCAGGGCTATGAATCCACAAGGATGGTTCCAGAGTGTACTTGGGTTCCCCAAACCATTCAGCTCTCAATCTTTCACAAGTTTCCTAGCACCCACAACAATCCAAGTACCCAAATCTCTTCTACCCAACCTATATCGCCCAAAAGAATGGACCTCCACCCTTCTTTGCCACGCAGTCCCTCAGGCAGTCCTTCTCCAAGTTTTTCTAGGGTGTCCAGCACAGCTGGTTCAAAGTATCAATACTAGAACTCTCAGGACTCGTAGTTGTGAGAAAAAAACGGCACAGGCCAAAGCATCTCAAACATGTAGGCCCCAGGTCATGGCTGGATTTCACCAATGACCATTACATCCAACTATCCCATGGCTAATTCTTAGAAGTTCCTTTCCCCTCTTCCAAGACAAGACACAGGTGAGGATGGATCAATGGATGGGTAAGTGAGTGCATGGAAGGGCATGAGGTAAATAATGGTACAAAATGTAGGAGTAAAGGAGTAGATGAGCCAACGACAAATGACCAACCCTAGAATCAGACCAAGGATGGGTTTAAGTATTCTCATGGGAAATCAAGAACCTCCTAGCCTTCCCTAAGAAGCTCACATAACCGATTCCCTCCCTTAGGAAAAAGGGGTAATTAACATAGGAATAAACATTTATCCCCTAAATCCCCCTCTCTTTTGGAATCATAGCCCCCTATAACTCTAGTCCTTGTCCATCTAGAAGCCATCGATTTGTTTATTGTTAATAATGATCAAAACATTACATTTCTTGGGAATATTGGCCCTTTAATATTTGTTTGGGCACTCAGGCCTCTCATCATTGTAACAATACATTATTTAAAATGGGGTTTCAAAACCTAAGGTGTTACAACACCCCACCATCTTGTAGGTGTCTCCTTGAGTGTTATATCTAGGGATAAAAGCCTCTTATTTTCTAACACTTCATCTTCGTAACATGTTAAGAATGTTTCCAGGTCGTTCACCCCATGGAAGTTGGGAGGTTCCCTTATCTTCGTACCTACCCATCTTACTCCGCAATATATTCTTTCGCATCTCCTTGTGGAGACCTCGTGTAACCTCTATTTCCAATTCTCTAAGCTCGTATCTGAGTCTGATGCACATGAGGTGATACTTCACCAACTGAGTGCCCCATATGTAGTTGGGTTTACGTAATCCTAATCTCGTGTAGTTGTTCTGTACAACTGGTTAATTTCCTCCAGGTCCAAGCAAGTAGGCTTTACAAACATTTCCCCTTCTGATGGATCCAATAGCGCAATGAATATGTATTCTCTTTACTCGAAGGTCATATTCCACGTCTTTAAGTTGATTATGGACTGGTTATCAAACACCCAATTCAAGCCAATAAATTCTGGATAAGGTGTTTTGTCATCCACTATCTCAATTACTTCTAAATCGGCTTTATTCGACACTCCATCCAGGTCTAATGTCACTCATTTTAGTCTTCCAATTGGTAGAACTCTATGCTGGTTTACTAGTTTTAGCTGAAGGTAAATATCCTAATGTGGGTTCTCCCATACATTGCCATGTATTCTTGGGTAATACATTGACTTCGGATCCTAAATCTAGTATAATATCTCTCATGTTGAAATCTCCAATGTTGGCATTCAGCCTAAACTCCCTACTTGTTCTCCTCCTTGTATGTAGGTGATTGACTATTTTCTTCTCTAACTTTCCTTATGCTTCTACGCTACATCTTTCTAGCATGTTCTGTAATACTTTAACAGAGGATGGATCATTTAGTAGTTTTACACATGATCGCAAAAATCCTTTAATTGTACTTACTTGTCCCATGGTCTATCTTTATTTGGTGTGATCCAAAGATGGAGGCATCTCATACTCAGGTACTTCCTTACTATGTTGCGCGGTTGATGTCGATGCAATGTTTGGCTTCATAAAGTTTTTTCTAGCTTGCTTGAATATCTCCTTCTCATTCTATGCGTCAAACTTATTCCTTAGTTTGGCATTCTTCTTCACCCATTGGTGTTGTGCTGGTTCTTGTCGTACGACATCGTTTCTTGTTTTAGCTCTGCCTCGTGTAACTATGTTGATGTTTCTTCCTCCATCCCTCACTTCTATTGAAATCCACTGAACATTCTGGTTTTTCTAATTTCTCTTCTTTTGGATATTCCCTAATAGTTTCGGGCATTCTTCTGTGTCATTATCTGATGCGCAACAATACAAGCAGTTCACTGGTGAAAGTGGAAATTCTCTTGCATAGTGTCCTAGTTGTTGACATTTGTTACATACCAATGGTCCTATAGCTCTTTCAAAGCCTCCTCTTGCTCTTCCTCCACCTCTGTAGCCAGCTCGATCCCCTTAAGGCACATTATACAGAGGTTCTTGGTTATACTACAAGGTATTATAGTGTGGCTGTGTGGTATTATACTGTGGATGTGTAGTGTTGTATGGCTGTTGCACAGTGTTATACTATTGTTGCGCAATGTTGTACGGGGTTGGTACTTGATTAAACTAGGGTGTGGCTTTCCTAATCATCATTTTTTATTGCACCCTATATGCATCTAATGTTCTTTCCCTCATCAACTCCATGGTTCTGTAATCTTTTTCATCATGGCCTACTTGTTGGACAACTGAGAGAGGGGGGGCGGGTGAATCAGTTGTTATCGTGCTTAAACAATTATGCTTATTTTAAACTCTTTACAAAGCAATAAATGACAATAACAATAATGCAGGGAGGTAGAAATAGAATATTCAACATCAATCACACACATGAAATATACAGAGACAGATATTTCCTGAGGAAACCCATAAAGGTTAAAACCTCTTCTTCTTGATATGATAAGTAATCTTTATTTTCTGTACATTATCATTCTTATGAGAACCAACTCATTGTCAGTCTACCACCTCTTTTTTGCAAGATGCAACTTGTTGAGAACACCAACTCTCTGGTTTCTCTAGCACCCACTAGAAGGAAGCAACAACTCCCTGGTTTCTCTAGCACCCACTAGAAGGAAGCACAAACTCCCTAAGTGTTCCAGCACCAACTGGATGTAAGCACCAACTTCTAGTCACACAGGCATCGACCTGTATAACAGAGAACAATAGTTCTCTATTGCACCCCCCTACCACCCTAGTTTTTTTGGCTGCAACCAGATGGAAGCTACAACTCCCTGTGTTCAAGAACCCACTTGAAACTCTGAGGACAACAATCCTCCCTAGAACCTTCCTACCACCCTGAAATATAAATCTTTGCTTTCTTGAATTTATCACAATGATACAACATTTATCTATGGCTTACCAGTCTCATCATTGTTCTTCTACACTACTCTGCTCTTCCTGCATCAATGTCTCTCTCCTCTCTTCTACTGCACTTTTTGTTCTTCTCTCAGATATGCATTTTTATTCCTTGCTTCTTCTGTGCTTTATGCTCTATGTCTTCTTTCCATTCTATGCACCATGCCTCTTCTACGCACTTCAACTTCTGCACACAACATGCTTCTACCCACATGAAACACACTCAACAACCACAACATATCTTCTCTATTATGCATTTTTATATTCTCTATGCACCAACTGCATCCTATGCGCTATGCCTCTGCATGATTTTCACTACATCATTGTTCTTCCCTACAAGTTGTTGACTCCATCTCTTCCTCACGACTGCATGGATAACTAGTATATCTCCTTCACTTCTTAGTTCTACATATCTTTTTCATGTCGAGTCCTCTACCTGATCATCATCACAACTCTTGTTATCAGCCTAATTGTTAAGTACAGACACAAATCAATCCCCCCTAGCTTCACTACGAAACTAGAACAAAACAAGACAGTACACTACTCTTTCCTTAGATTTCAATTATCAAATGAGAAATGGATCTAAGACATACCTTTTAAATATAGAATATTTAACTTTGCCAATGAAATCCAAGCTCCATCATGAGGCTTATGGAGAAATATCTGCAAAGGAACACAAGCCAATGAATACAAGAACAATAGACTCTATTTGATATGAAACTATGTACATGATCAAGGAATCATACAATATGAACAAATGACATTCATATAGGAAAGAAAAGTATATATGTATTAAAGAATGTGGAAGAAAGATACAACCAGATGCATTGATGTCCTCAGGTTCCTTCCAATCATTCCTTTCTTCCCACACACTTCTTGTTCCAAGGATTTTGAGATCAACAATCTATCTTGACAAAGAAAAAATCAAAGACAATATACAAACTCCAAAACTCCAAGCTATAAAACCCAAGCTCAATCCAACTAACTCTCTCCATGAGAGATCCTCTCCTTTTATAAGGTAAAGAGGATAAGGTGAGGAAGTTAGGATGATCCCACTAAATCATGAAAGTGAGTAAGATCCAAACTGTTCGAAGGCCACCTCACCATAGAAGCTTCTCCTTCTAGAAGCATTGCGAAGACGCTTGTTTTTCCCATGTACAGGAATTTCCTCACCCTAGATATAGTGTAGCCTGCAAAAACTCCGCAACCTAGCTATGGATCAAGGTGTGGAAATCAGGCATTTCCGCACCCTACGTATAGTGCAGCCTACAGAAATCCTCCTTAATAGGGTTTTTATAAAGGAAAATAAAACTTCTTCACTCAAGAAAAGTCCTTCTCCCTTCTTTCTTCAGGAATTCAGGCCACTGACCCTTCTGAAGGTAAAAACCAGGTTTACATCATTAACAATCATAAGGGTTACGGAAATAATGTGTAACAGAGAGCCCCCCAAAGTATGAAGTTAGAA